>WEZZ01038030.1:8686-21091 GCA_013400585.1 Chloropsis cyanopogon | reverse complement strand
ACACCACAGAATGGGAAAAGGAGTAACCAGTTTAAATTATGGCAGAATAACAAAGACATAAGAGAACAAAAAATAAGGAAATTCTAGTATCTTTAAGCATTAGAAAACAATTATGAGAGCTCCTAATTTCTCCAGTCATAGCAGGTTCCTCACCAGTGTAGAGAGAGACTCAACGAGCCCTCAAACTCTCCTTGAGATCCTCCTGCTGCAGCCCCTTCTGCCTCCCATTGCTGAATCCACTTTCAGTACATGCTCAAAGGAAGGAGCAAGACAGATGCTGCCATACACTATTAGTTACCAGCATTCCATGAAATGGCAATGACAATACATTATAACAATCCAGGTGGTGATCTCTGCATTGTTTTTTCCTCTGTTTTGCCTTTTTTTGCTAATATTTTTGTATGGATTGAGTCAAAGTATTTGTAGTCTGCCATATTGGCAAATACACTACCTCTGACTTAAAAGTAGATAATATTTCAGATGCTTCTATAAAAACAGAGAGCTAAGCAAAACAACAGAAGCATTAATGTCAAAAAAACACTTATAGAGGGTCATGAAATATAACAGGCATTGGGAAGAAACACTTTAACATATTCTAAAAAATGCAATATTGTCCAATGAAAGCTAAATATACACCAAATTCATACTTGTGTATGCATGTATTTTATCTCAGCAACCCATAAGAATTCCCAGAAGACATTTTGCTGCAACTAGGCTATAAAGAATTAACTTTATCAGAAACATGTTATCTATTTGTCTCAGGAAATAGCTATGTAGTTACACTGGCTGAAGCATTATTTTTTAATTTAGCACTATAACGTAAGAACTGAACAGCACTTAAGTCTGACTTCAAATAATAATTTGAGTACAAAATTTTCACTATGTGTGAACACAAAAAACGGTGACCACCTCTGTCAGCAGTTGGTTCTCCTAATCTTTACTGCATTAAGTATTAGGGAATGTGTGGTTTAAATAACCAGATACATATGCTAGGTGGACAGAGCAAGCTGCCTGTGACCAATTTACGTCCTGGAACCTGTTTGTCCAAGTCATTTGGGAAAGATGAACAAACATAAGATGGTTGGTCTTCGCCCCTTAGTGTTTGCTTAAGAATTAATATAAAACAACCATAAAAGAAAGAAATTTTTCAAAATCAATTTCTTATGTAAAACACAAGGGGACAACATAAGCCTTGTTCTTCTAAAGTACTGCATAAGCATAACAACCCTTTGTAAGGCAGCAACACAATTAAAAAAAAAAAAAGTAAGTTGAGTCACTTGCTGTGGAGAGAGCCAAGTAACTTACTGTTTGTACTTCTTAATTCTATGCACATAACAGTATAAAAGATTGACATAATTTGTTTTATGAACTCAAGCAACTCGGGCAAGAGGTGTTGTCTGGGTTCTGTGAATTACAGTGGTTTGCATTAATAGGAGTCAGTGGATCTGCAGGGCTCGGAAACTGCTCAGCACAGCATCAGAGTTACAAATAGATCTTAAAAACTGCTTGAGTCAACACAAGTGCTGTACCAAGCTTGCCCTGGCAGATAGTCCCACCAGCGAGGCAACAGTGACAAACGGAGCTGGGAATTCCAAGAAGTAGAGTACAGAATCTTGTCAGCCAGGAATAATTAAATGTAGTTCAGTGCTTTACCTTGTTGCTTGTAGCATTAACAACACAGCCAGAAAATAGTAAGTAACCAGGCAGTGAAGCACCAAGGACCCAAGCTGATACACCTCGTAACCCAAGAGCTCTGTAGGTGACCAGTGGGACAACTACTAACAGAGGGAAAGAAATAAAGAGATCAGAAAGAGAATGTGAGGGAGCTTTTTTCTTATTTTTTTCCTAGAGCATTAATCAAGTACATCCCAGGTTTGAATTTTCCTTCCTACAAGATAATTTTGCACATTAAAAAAAAAGTAGCCTCTGTACTTTTGCATAAGGCCTTGCTGGAATTATTGACCTTATATGTATATTTATCCTTGCCTACAGGGTTAATTCTTAGGAGTAACAGCTCATTTTTGCTGAAATGTCCGCAAGAACATGAAATCTGGAGCTGGTTATGAAGACAGCTATTCAAAGTGTGGACGAACTGCATCCTATTCCTAATAGGAACCTAGTGAGAGACATTTACTGCCCTCCAGACCAGGAAGGGGCTCCTTATTTATTTCAAGAGAAGCCATTCAGTTCTGAACAGCACAGTATTTTAGCAAAGATAATTGGCTTTTCTAAAACAAAAGGAAAATACATGAAAGAAATTTATAACATGATGCAATACAGAAGTGCACTTGTACTACTATTAGCATAATAAGTAATTGAAATGTGTATGAACACGTACATCTGATCCTGAAATCAAAATTATCTTCTCCTTCACATTGCAGACTGTGTTAATAAAAAGCAAAACATAGCAACCCTGGCAGGTAAATTACCCAGTCCCATGTGCCATTGAGAATCACCTCCCATTTAGTGTTCTATAAAAGCCATTTACCTAGCAGCGATCACAGTGGTAATGCAGCTTGTTATACATCCCTTCCTTGAAATCCATCCCTTTCCACTGAAATCAGCAAGGCCTCATGGACCAGCTCAGGAGATTCATTCAATTGGATACCAAAGGTACGTGACTAGAAATATACATATTAGAGTACTTTACCAAGATCTTTGTTACTTTTCATCTTGCCCAAAAGTAGCAAAAATATACCTTTTAAAGATACAATGAAGAAGGAGACCTCAAAAAAGCTTGCAGAAAAAAAATTTGTATACTTATTTAAGAAATTTTAAAAGTCTTTAGCTATTGGCCCTCTGTGTATTTAGAATAAAGCTAATGCAGCTTTAACCAGGCAATTCCTAAATACCATTTTCTAAAGAAATCTGAAAGTAGAGTAAGGAAGTAGATTCTTTAAGACATTCACAAAGTAGTGATAATGAAAGCAGCAGCATCCTATTATTAGATAATCCTACACATTAAAAGCAAAACTTTTAATGCTTTTCTCAGGTGAAACATCGTTTTTACTTACTACTATTTACTGTTCTAGCTATGCACAACAGCTGAAATACAGTTTAGTTTCATGTTTGCTTCAAAGATTCAAAGTTACACCTCTGCCGATTAAAATACCTAGTGTTTTTTGATGGCTCTGGACTTTCATGTAGGGACATGCTATCATTCTCATACCTAGCACAGTGCATATAGGAGAAATAAACACTCACAGCACTGTCTTGGAGAAAAGGATTTGACTTGCCTGTGATCTCTTGTTGGAGTCTGCAGGCAGCAGATGCAGACATGTTGGGAATGTACTTCTCCCTCTGCTCTTTTTTGGGGAATATGCAAAGAACTCGTCCCACTGCTCACGTGCTAGTGAGAGAGAAGCCTACAGCAGAACCAGAAATCTTCTCCATTCCAGCATGATGTGCAACACCACACATGGCTGAAGAGATTTGCAGTGGGCTCCAACAGTCACTAGAGCTAGGAGAGAAACTTTTGAACAGTTTTGTAGCGGAAAACTGTCTGATGATAAAACAAGGTCATAGTAAATTACATAGCATTGATCAAAGTTCCTACACAGACCTTAAAAGAACAACATAAAGTAAATTCTTTCCCTTCAGAAACAATTTGAAATCTGGCACCATCTGGGATTTCATTATCACAGTCCAGAGACTGTGGACCAAAGAAACATCCCAGAGTACTGATGTGGTCATAAAGTGGCTGATGTGGCTCTGGCAGATGACTCTTTCATCCTTTTTTTCCATTGCCCAACTGTAATAGCCTCAAGTAAGTCAGTCTTAAAAAGGCTATTTCCTCTTCCTACCACATATGAAAACAATTAAACCTAATTTTTGGTTAAAAACAGAAGAGGGAAGCATTTAATTGCTGTCAAACATTGATCTAAATAATATATTTTCAGATATTAATAACTGTCTCACAAACTATCTTTGATTTACTGTTCCTATGGACTTAATGCCAAAATAAAGTAGTGGATAGCAATCCATAAAAAAAGCACTTTGCAAAAAGAGTGATCCAATTATGACAAAGTACGAAAAAGGTCTCATGAAGTTTCCCTCATCTGGATATTTTGGGAGAGATGATGTTTAAATCCAAAAGATTATTCAGCATTAAGCATAAGAAAGTTACTGCAGTTCCAGATATTGATTACATTCGTTATTGTCATAGCCCTTAAACTTAGTTTGGCTTGGTTTATTTTAATATCAGTTTATAGAAAACATGATGCAAATGAAAACTAAACCCAGCCCACTTCAAAGTTATGGAATCAGACAAGTGTGAACCTAAGAAAATGAGATTAGATATTCTTTTGAACCTGCAGCCTTCCAAGTCTTATCTTGAAAATTTTAACAGTGAAAGAGTGAAATTCTCTTTCAAATCATTCCATATCATTCATTTTAAACCTTATTTGTCAGATCATGTGTGAAGGACCAGTCCTTTATTGAGTTGTTACTGTAAAAATTAGATGTTTAACTTTTCACATAAGCTCACAGCAACCTATGGTACTAGACCCCTGAGGTATTTCAAAATGCTATCTGTCCCCCAGAAGTGGAACTACTCTTTTAAATTAAAGTGCTTAAACATTTGTGGGCTTGAAATAGTAGCTATCGTATTATATAAAAGTTTATACTATTATATCATAAACTAGATATAGTTTATAGTATAAAGCAAGATATAATTTATACTATAGCAAGTAGTGTATAGCACTTGTGTATTGTATCACCTTATTAAGTTCTTTCATATAGCAAGTTATAGTTTATACTCAGGGCAACACTGAGCTCATCTCTTAGCACACAACTCTTCCGCCCTCAGAAGTAAGTTCATTACTTAAAGGGAGAATTTACAATTAAAGGGAAAATTTACATCTGCTTTTCATTATCAGAATTATGGGGATTCCTTTTTTAAGTGATGCTTAAATCACTTAAATGCTAATTTTTAAATGCTAATCCTTTTTAAATCTTAACTTTTTTCCATATTCAGGAATACTGGAAAAGATACGATTGTGCTTAATAAAGAAACTGCTGCCAGATTTGGAAGACAGAAGGAAATAACACAAGGAATTTGCCTCATCCACTTCATTTCATGGTGTGCATAACATTGTCCAGACGCAGAGCAAGGCTCGCAGGGCGTTGTGGCTGCTGGTAGTGGCAGGCTGCCTTGCCATTGTTCTGTGGCAGATCTGCAGTCGCTTCATCTACTACTTCAGCTGGCCAACCACAACTACAGTAGTGGTTCAGTATGTGGAAAAGGTCAAATTCCCCGCTGTGACCTTTTGCAACTTGAACAGGTAAAAATTATCTTTTTTGTTGGCTCTTGAGACACAACACATCTTTATCTGAAAGCAGTCAGGTTCCACAACTCGTTTGGACAAATCATATAAACCAAGGAAAATATGGCTATGAGGGACGTGTCTTCCACACTACCACATGATACTTAAATGAAGATGGAAATACGAGAACCAAGAAAGGGAGGTTGCTTTTATAATCTTCCCGTTCCTTCAGATGACATGATTTTTAAGGTTCACAACAGAAGTTGGAATAGAAAAACTCTGGTAGTAGGGTTCTATGTATGACTGTTGCTTTTCAGTGAAACTAAGGGACAGCCATCAGCCACATTCAAGTTAAAAATAAAAGACAAGGTTAACAAGTCATTTTAAATAGAAACCTCAAGCAAAGGCAAAAATCTTAGGTAAAACAGATACTCATTTTTCAGAGGTGCTAGCTCTTACAACTCCAGCTGATATCTGGAATTTTTGCAGGAGGAAAGCATTTCAGTTGTTTGGAAATCATGTGTCTAAGCAAGAACTTCACTACAGATTTCTACATTTGAAGACAATGGCCAACATTCAGTGCAGCCACTACAAAATAATTTAATAAAACTGTGGCCTGATTTTTAGAGCAAAAACATAATTTAGGAACAGTTTTAGAAACACAGAAAGTTTATCCACATTTTTTTCCTCAAAAATTAGTAAGCTTTCTTATCTTCTACCTTTTGCTGGCAGAATCAGGCAGCAGCTCAAGTCTCAAAGACCTGGCGTCGTTCTGCCTCCCTATGCCACCTTCCCATTACCTGCATAAATCTACCCTGGGTTATACCACACAACGTGCACTGCAGACAGAAGTCCCTCTGGTGGCAGTGGACTGGGCACTGTTATAAACGTGCCTCACTTCTTGTAACTCTAGCAGCAGCACACTGCAAGGAGCCAGCTACTGAGCATGGCATTTCCCCATCTAACTAAGAGTTTGCTGCCATATCCATCTGCCAGTCATGCTGTGCTTATCCTCCCTTCCTGTTTTTACTAACTGGGGTTTTTTCATTAGCCGGACAAAGAGGCACAGCACTCCCTTTGTCTTTATTTTTTGATTCAAAGTCAGTTGTGAAGAGCTGTTCCTACTAATCTTCCTTAAACTGGGGCATTAAGATCTATTACACAAACATTTTACATTAATAAATTTTTAAAAATAAGATAAAATGTCAATTCTAAAGAACATGGCTTTATAGTTTAATTCGTGCTTATTCTCTCTTCAAAGTTATAACTTCTGTAAACCCTTACTTTACTTCAATAAAGAACTTCAATGCTGTACATAAGGAAAGCACCACCAAAGTCTCATCATGTTTTTGAGACTTTTCAAGTGGATTCAAAGAGTAAAGATCACCTTTGATTTAAACCACTGTGCCACCAGCTCACAGGAAGGTACACTGTCTACAGTGGGGTGTAGTACCTCAGCAAAGCGGGTACATGAGACTACTGCAAATGTGCTTTGAATTCAAGTTTCCAAATTAAGGAAAACAGCTTTTTTTTCTGAAAGTGACAGCTCCTCCCAGCTAGTGTCCCACATATAAACAAAATTGTTCAGGTTTTCATTGGTTCTACTAATCTGGTTGTTGGCTTATACAAACGGTTAATCTCCTCAGGGAATTTGGTTTTTAATGTTTAATAAACAACCACACACAACAGAAATGTTCCCTGTATGACTAACCAGAATAGCCATAGAAGATGGAAGATACATTCCTAGAGATAGGGACTATATTGTTTATTCACATTGTAGAGATCAAACTGCAACCTGTTGGGCAAGAATCACTTATAGTTTGCGAGCAGACAGCAAATTGTGTCACGGTTTTGTCAAAAGCAGCCTTGAGGTCAGTCCTTATAACTACAGAATCCCAAGCAATTCTTTCTCCTTCCCACTGACAGGTTTCAAGCTCATGCTGTGAGCAACCTGAAAGTAATTTTTTTAATTTGGAACATTGTATCTGCAACTCTCAAAAAATTTGCTATGGAAGATAAATATTCCCAGGAGTTAAATGATTTCCTTCTTGGGAACCAGAACTTCAGCATCAAAGACTTTACAAGGAAAAATGGGTTTTACCTGAACAGCAGCACATTGCTGGAATGTGATTTTTTTGGAAAGCCATGTTACCCACAGGTAAATATATTTATTTTATTAAAACAATAGCATGGAGAGGAAGGGAATATATTCTTATACTCAAGACATCTAGCTTGGCCAGCTGCTCCCCTATGTTCCTTTACAGTCAGAGAACAAAAAGTCCTGCTCTAAATTACCCTGAGGGTCTCAATTCTCCCACTGACTACAGAGGCAGCCTGCTGGACTCTGAGCTGTTAGATGGGATTTCAGTTTAAATTGCTCTCTGCCTAATGCCACTTCTGCACAGACAGCAGCCTTTTAAAGCTGTCATAGCTCCAGGCTGTATCTAACAACCTTTTCCACCAGTGGCCTATAATGAAGGACAGTGTCTTCACTGAACAAGGCTTTTTGTATGACGTGATTCTGTAGTTTTGTTCTTGAGGTCAAGGATATAGACAGCCAGGGTAACTATATGCGGAGTCCACAGGAATTTTAAATACTGAAAAGAAAATAGCCCATCTTCAGGAATTTGGGACAACAGCCAAAAATATGTTCATCCCATTTTTATGTCAATTCTTCTGTAAAGGAATCCCCAACTTAAACAGAAAATGTGAACAAAGAAGTCAGGTCTATATCCTTTCAGTTTAATCTAACATTTAGATATGCTGTAGTTTCTAAAATTAGGCATTAGAGACTTCTCTTAACTGGGAGACACTAGTGCTAAGAGCTAAAATTAAAGCAATGAGATGCAGTCATATTAAATTACAAGGTGGTTTTGGGAAAAAATGCAAATATTGTACTTTTGTATGTAACATGACCTTTAGTTTTGAAACAGTCTTCACTAAGCATCTAATGGAAAAAAAATTAGAAGTTATTTTTGAATATATAATTTCTGTATAATGTAACAGGTATAGAAATAACATAGGACCTCATTTAATTACTCTGGGCAGCTCATAAGTATTGATAAACAATGTGAAATTTCTCTCTTAAACTTCATTTTCTATAGAAAGGGCTGAAATACTTTTGAATATTTCATCAATTACCACTTTTCTGATGGTAATATTGAGCACTTTTGTGGAAAAAATAAAACAAAATAACTCAACAACCCCAGTAGTCCGTCTCTTGCATTGTAATTAACTAAGGAAACTGCAAGTGTTCTTTCGTTTCACTCTTTCCTATTTTCCTTTATTGAAGGATTTTGAACATGTTTTCACTGAATATGGAAACTGCTTTACTTTTAATCACGATGATCTTTCAACAAGAAGAGTGAGTTTGTCTGGAAGAGGCTTACATTTGCTTTTTGATGTCCAGCAGGTACAGCTATCCTAAGGATTATAAGCAATGAATCATGTACTAACTCATAAATTAGTGGAGGGGGTTGTTCTGTTTGGTTTGGGATTTTTGGTTGATTTGGTTTACACAGGCCTCCAGAATTTCATGCACAAAATTCAAAATCAAGACTATTTCCATGTGAGAGGGTATTTTAAAGGAAAAACCCAAAAAGAGATTTAAAAAGACAGAATTATTACTGACTCTGTCCCCAGCCAAGAGGGACAAGGTTGTGAGTGAGCATATCCATGCACTGTTCACCCACAACTTAAACATGTCATCAGAAGAGTGATTTAATTTTATACAAGCAGTTTGTTTTAATAAAAGGCCCAGTAGGGAAGGTCACCTGGTGCCAATTTTTAAGTAGCACCAAATTTTAATTACAGCAGCTGCAGCAGCTCAATGCCAGCCAAGACCTGGTCTTTGCACTGTAAATTGTTTCTGACATTAGAATTGTCTTTGACCAACTAAAAGCAGAAAACAGGGAATTTCACCTTGTGAGAACAGGGAAGACAACTAACAGATGAATAAATTACTTAGAAATTGGCTTTTTTTTCTTTATGAATCATGTGTCAGGAGTGAAAGGTTCTGAAGAGAATAATGGAAATTTTAGTGAAATATGATGGGTAGCTGAAAGTAAAAGGAAAAAATCTCAAAGTTATGAGAAAATGCTCATCTATGACTTCTTGTTTTTAAAATTGGGGGATGCCAAAAGGAATAAAGAGGTGAAAAGTTTATAGCAACAGGAAGGAAATCCACAGAGGTATTAACAAAGGAAATTCAAGTCAGTTTGCTTCTATACTTTCCTGTAAATTGCCAAAAATGTTACTAAACAGCATAGTACCACAATAAATATAGCTAGAAGTTCAGAAGCCAAAACTACTTTAAACAATTCTTTTTGAATCAGGACAAATTCACTGACGAACCTACTCTTGGTTACACTGATGCTGGAATAACTTTCGTTATCCATTCACCCCAAGAGCTGCCACGTTTCGATGGTTTGGGTTTACTGACACCAGTGGGGATGCACACACAGGTCGCAATCCGCCAGCTGAAGGTAAGGAACTTTGCCCAGGGACTGGAGATAGTGTTTTTTACAGTCTCTAATTCTCTTCTGAAGCACTGACAATGAATCAGACATTTTGGAATGCAAACTATTTATTATGCCTTAGCATCTCCAAAAAATAACATTTCCTCCAGACACAAATGAAATTACTGCTGTTTGGGATGATATCACTGGTTTTCCTAATTTGTCTCTATCAAAGTCAGCCTTTCTTTCCTGTAACTTTAAAACCTCATTGACTGATAATGATAAAAAGACACCACAGAATTTCCCTATCAACACATTCTGCTACCATTAAGGGGGTCTCACATTCCTAGTGGAATCCAAGCAGAGTACCATTGGACATTAAGCTGTCTGATCTGGGCCTACTTTTGCTGTGAGAAAGGAGAGATGAATTTTAATCCCAAGAGCATGAATTGTAATTGCCTCTAATTAAATCACAATGTTACAGCTTATGTCTTCAACAGGCTTCCTGCAGCACTTTAAAATGTGAAAAAGCAATAACAATGTTTAAAACAGACCCAAAAAAATTATATCTTTTGTTATTATTACCCTACAGTCAATTATCCAGGAATACCCATGGGGAGAGTGCAAGCCTGATATAAAGCTTCAGTACCACAAGATTTATAGTACTCATGGATGTTTGCTGGAATGCAAAGCCCGGTACATACAGGACTGGTGTGGCTGTTTGCCATTCATTCTTCCAGGTATTTCTCAGGAGTATCATCATACCACACACTGATCATCTTCCTGGAAGACCTCACATGTTATTGAATAGCCAAGGAGATAAAGCAGATATTTGAGGGAAATCTCCAGCTGATATTAATTAAAATTCCAAGGAAACAAGCAAGAGATTTGGTCAAACCTAGACATAGCATCTGGGTCATTTTCTATTCTTAGGATACAGTCCAAAATATAGAAAGAAACAATTATGCTTCAGTAGTGTGAGACAGGTCTGTAGTCTTCAACCTGACTTCCTAAGGAGCTGGAACTAAATCCATAAGAAGGCATACATTTTCACACATAATCCAGGCAAACTACTTTGCAGGCAGGTTACTTTGCTTACTTAGCTCAGTAACCACAGTAGAAGAGCTTGCTTGAAGACAGAATCTCAGGATTCCTGCATGAGCCACAGAAAAAGCCCGGCAGCAGCAAAGGCTCTACAAAAGCCAAAAATGCTGTATGGAGCCTTCTAATCTGCCTCAAATGTGGAGCACCAGGTGCATGCTGTAATAATACTCCCCTAAAGTAGCCAGGCTTCTTAATCTCTCTAGAAATGTAAAGCAGCAACACTGAGCTCTCACACCTTTTCAGCATTGACAACAATACTGTCACCTAAAGCAAGAGCTGGAACCCAAATCTCTGCTCTTGCACCTCTTTTTTTACAACTGGTGGGCAAGAAAGCCACTAGATCACAAGAAAAGCCACAAGAAAGCCTGTACTTTCTGACTCATTGTATTTTTTAAATATGCTCAAGCAAGGCAGAATGCTCTTACTAAAGTAGACCCATTAATGTGTAATCTCTAGCCTGTTAGTTTGAGAACTCCTGGGAAAGGAAGTTGGCAGTCTTCTGCAAACTGTCATGGAAAAGGGGTTGCCAAGACAATTAAGTCTGGGTCTCCCATGCCTGGGGTGACAGCTTTATACAACTTTATACAAGGACAATTAGATAAAGGAGAGCAATGCCTTCTGGAACTACATTGTGTGCTAAATTGGTACACAACATTTCCTTGTGATGGAAAAAAGGTTAAAAAGGGGCTGAAACTGAGGCCATCTGAAAATTTTGCTCTAGCTCAGCATACTATCTTACCCCCTAGGTCTCCACAAATTTCCTTCATGAAGTTCCAAATTTCTGCAGAAGTACATGGGATGTAATCTCATATCAAATCTACCTTACTTTGGGGCTTTTTTTCATCTCCACTAGGAAAAGCAGAAATTCCTGTCTTCAGCAAGATAACACAAAGAATGTGCCACAAGTTTAAAGGCAGTTCAGGCTGGTACACATAATGAAGGTGTTTGCTCCAACAGCAGCCTCCTGGCTTGGTCTGTTGTGTCTCTTCTCCCTGTACCCCTTCTGGTGTTGGCAACTGCACTGTGCCCAAATGAATTGATTTCTCAGTTATGCAATCATTAACATGAAGTGGTGAGCAGGCTTTGATGACGTTATATTTCAGTTTAGTACAAACAGAGCTAAGGGTTAGAGGGTTAATTGAGGCTCCTAAATATTTTTATTTATTTTTAGGAAATGGAACAGAATGTGACTTGCTGAAGTTTTACAAATGTGTTTATCCAGCAGTCTGTAAGTAATAACTTCATAATCATGTTTTCCAAGCCAATTCCAAATAGTAGACAATATCTATCAATTAAACCAAAATACTGAAAGTAATCTGAAATGGATAACATCCAAGTTCATTTAATATTCTGAAAACAGAGACCAGACAGAGCATGAAATATACGCCCATTAAAAAACAAACAAACCACACAAAAAATAAGTGTGTGTACGTATATATACATATATATAAACTAATAGAAGAATTCATTTTAGCAATCAGAAATGGTTTAAAATGGAAGAACATCCAACTAATCTATTTTCATTTACCAAGCCTCTGGCAAGCATTTTCACATCTTCATGGTATCCTTCTAGATCCAAT
>WEZZ01038029.1:2867-15603 GCA_013400585.1 Chloropsis cyanopogon | reverse complement strand
TATGTATGTTATTTTAGGTGAATTTTAGTTTATGTATATGCTGTCACAAAAAAATGAATGAAAGTTGACCCAGCTTTGAGCAGGAGGTTGGATTCAGTCTCCTCGGACCTGAACTGACCTGAACTGACCTCTGATCCTATGTTCTAACAGCTTGTTTCTGTCCCTATATCCTGCTGCCCTACTGTTCTCCCTATGCAGAGGGATGTGAACTGGCAAATAACAGGATATTTGACCGGGATGCCTCTCTGAGCTGTGAAAATGTCTCTCTGTCTCATGTCTTTGGAAGTTATTCTCACTGAAATAGCAATGCTTTCTTGTCACTTAATTGTATCTGTCTTTCCACTAGAACTACATGCTGTGGATGACACCTGTCCCCTGGCTGCCCTCAGCTCATTGTTTATATAACTTGTATTATGAAAATTGCATTTCTGATTGTGTTAATGACAAAAAACCTGGCCTTTGAGATATGATGTGTAATACACTGAGGCAACAGCTAAGCATAAAAAGTACAAAATTAAGTCACTTGCGATATTTTTTTTTCTTTTTTTCATTTGGCTGAGTTCATACTTAAGTCCATGTGTTTGTTTTAGCCCTTTTGGGACATAGTTCAGCACATTGTTTATACAAAGTTACTTCAGTGGCTGATTGTTATTAATTACCACCCTGAGTTCTTTGCAAGTCAAGCTGGACTCCAAATGAAGTTTGCTTTCCAAAGCAATTAGGAGTTAATGTTGCAAAGTGTGTTGCTTATTGTACTGTATTCTTGTAATAACATATTTATAAAATTGTTCATTTGCTTCAGAACCTTCAAATATTTCTCTGAAATGTAGAAAATACTTTTAAAATATTAGAAAAGACAGGCCTTCCTCAACTCTCTGCATGTTTGACTGGGTGCAAAGAATTCAAGCATTCCTGGTATTCTGTTACTTTATGGGTTTAAGACCCCTCATTGAAGGTAGGATGCAAGTTTGAACAGAACTGACATTGTATTAGGTAGCTTAGACCATGGAGTCACTGTCTATACACCCACAGCACAGATTCCTTTCAGACCACCTTAAAGAGATGTTCTTTGGTTTACTGTTGATCTGAGAGTTTGGTTTCAGCATCTTGAAATGTAACTGTTTAATTTATTGGGTTTCTTTAGCTAGCATCTTTCAATATTATTTCTGTGTACAAGGAAAACTGATGAGTTGAAAAAAAAAGTGACGCTTTTTTGGCTAAACAATAAGAAAAGGAATAGATGCCTAATAACAGATTTTCACTATCTAAAGTTTTCTGAAAACTTATGATTTGTCCAGAGTTTGTTTTGTTTTTTTTTTTTTTTTTTTTTTTTTTTTTTTTTTTTTTGTGGTTTTTTTTGGTTGGTTTTTTTTTTGTTTGTTTGTTTTGTTTTGTTTTTAATAAATAAACTTAAAAATTATTTAAACTTAAACTTAAAATTAAACTTAAAAAGTATCCATGGTTATGGACTGCATGCCTGCATGGGGAGTTTTCATGGCAAGAACAGGAGTCATGATGTAGAGTGTGTTTTCATCAAGATGCCAGGTTTTCCAAAATTCTTCTGTTGTTGTATTTTTGCATACACTCAGACACAAAGCCATCATACATTTTCTTTGCACATTTACAGCTTAATTGTACATTTTCCTTCTCACTAGAAAGTACAGGAATTTCTGCCCTACTCTTTTGTATGTTTTTGTAAATCCTGCCAGGAATGGTGACTGGCAAAGAAATTTCAATGTTTGTAACATACACTTCTTGATGGTTTTGCTTTTTTACATGCCTGGCTACAACTTTGCAGTTGAGTGCTGGGTCAAAGGTTGAAGAAAAAATGCAGTGACCTTCTGGCCCTTTCTTACCTATTTCCTGTGAGAGGAATTTCAGCCAGCCATGAGTCTCTTCAGAAATTTCATTGTGATATGATGGCTGATATTCAACTATCATGGTCTCTGGATGAGCAAGTCTGCTTAGAATTTTTCAGAAGACATTTATGAGTCTGTGAATATCTCACTTTAAATGGGTGCTCTTCATCAACTCTCACAGTTCTTAGTTTCCCTAAGTGTAAGGCAACTTGTGCACATTGTTGAAAAAATAAAGTGCCTTGTTAAAGGCAGAAAGCAGAGACCTTTGCAGAAATCAAGCAAAGGATGTGTAGTAGTAACCCACTTTGGTAAGAACGTACTCATAGTGACTGTGAGCATGCCGCACACTCCCTTGAATTTGTTTCACTTCAAGGCATGCAGCAGTTGGTAAAGGTGCTGCCAAATACTCAGGGAGCAGAACCTGACTTTTTTGTTTTCTTTCACCCTGACGTCGTTTTGCAGCCACCTGAAGCCAGCAGCTCTCTGCAGGGACTTTTCCAGACTGGCTTCCCTGTGCCCTCTGCTAATAAGGAGGTGGCTCTTGAGGTGAGGCCGACTGGCGATAGAGGCGACAGAAAGAGGGCCCTGACAGCCATTTAACACATAATCTATTCCTTACACTATGGGCTCTGAGCTCTGCACACCAGGAGGGCTTATTCCTGGTGTCCCTGTTGTGTTATTTACCTCTGCTCTGAGCAGTTAAGTCCACCACAGCTATTTAGTAAATTATCAGTTTTCTTATTGGCCCTAAATTGCGCCTAATTAAAAATCTGACCTCCACAAAATAGTTGTCTTCCTAAAGACACAGAACATAAACAGGAAAAATCAGCTAATTGCTGCAAAAACTGCTTTTGTGGCACTGTAATTGGACCTCAGTGAAATGAATGAACCCACTGGGGATTCCCTAATGAATGTTTAACTGCAAACAGTAGTTGGGCACTTAAGCAGCAAGGCTGATGGTCCCTAATGAAATCAAATGAAATCAAATAAAATCAAATAAAAGAATCTGGTACTTTACTAACGAGATTTCTTGGCATTGGGACATAAAAGTAATATAATTCTGGGTAAATAAAATGTAAAGAGAAGTTATTTATAAAGCAGTGAAAACTTAGCCAGTCTTGCTTGGATTTTCTTTCTTTTTCTAGTGAAAAAACCCACCATGGAAAACTCTATAAAATGTCTCTAAGTTTTCTAAAGAGCTTTTATTTATTTTTTCTCTTTTCCTAAAAACACTAAAATTTTTGTGTTTCCTGTTAATCACATTCTGTGACTTTATTTTGCAATGTTTTCCAGAGGCTAGCTGTGGAACTGGGTGATGCTGGCAGTTGATTAAGATATTTTTCATTTCTCCAAACCTTAACAAGGAGACAAATTCTGATGACCTCAGTAAGGTGAGCTGTGCTTTGCCTCCAAATATCTCTTTAACACGATGTGTAAGAATCTGGCCTTCATGTTTCACGTGACATAGGACCTCAAGGTTGTATTAATGCACAAAGCAAACTTAAAGAATCTGGGCTGTGGCACCACCACGTAACTTTGTGTATTATTATTGTTGTTATTATTAGTAGTAATAGTAGTATATTTTAACCTTAGTTTCAGAATGATGGGACCTTGTAAATCATTGAGAGTGTGGGTTACATTGGTTAAAAACTTGCAAAAAAGATCTTGAGTGTTTGGGTTTTTTTAAATACAATTAAAAATGGTTCATGATATCCCACTATTGAGTTGTAGCATTGATGACATGAAAACCTGGTGAGCTGCATTTTATTTTGTATCTCACATGCTTTAAATCTTTGCTGAAATTTGCGGAGGTTATATGTTATTTTGCAAGTATTGCAATTTATCCAAGCAAGAACTGGAAATAATTCTATTTAATCCTGTACTGCCAGATTTATTAAATGGAGAAAAAGTGCTACTTATCAATGTGTCTAGTATTCAAATACATATAGTTTGTTTACATATTCTAAATATTTAGTCTGTTGCAATATATCTTCAGAATTATGAATTAGAATATCTGCTGGCTGTTTCTTGATGTGTGTGATAAATGCACATTCAACCTTCTTATTAACAACAGGTAGCATTGCAATTACTTATTGTTGCCTGTGAAAATATTTTTCACAAATAATTAACACGGAGTGAAGTTTGCTGTATGATTTAGCTTCTAAACTGCACAATTGAAGCAGAGTATTCCTCCATTCTGAAGTATTATTTGTAACTTGATGGGCTTATGAAAAAAAAAGTGAAATATAAAACCATTAATATATACATTTATATATAGTTGGCAGAGGGACAGGGGCTTTGAATAATATCTTTGCATACTGAATGATGAATTGTGGTAGAGACAGGAACCAGCAGTAAATGTCGTGATGGCATCAGTTGCAAAGTAGCTGTTCTCAGAAGAATCACAGAATGTTCTGAGTTGGAAGGGACCCACAAGGATCATCAAGTCCCACTCTTAAGGGAACGGCCCATATGGAGTCCAAACCCACACCCTGGGCATGATTAGCCTTGTTTCAGATACCATAATGAAGAAAAAAAGGGATTGAGCATTGGTATTATCAGTTATTACCAATCACCTCCTGGTTGTTACCCAGTCTAGTAAGCACAGCTAGCAAAAAGTCCCATCAAAGTTCCATTCCTCTTCCACTGGTGAACCCAGACACAAAAAAATTTCTATTCCTTAATAATCTCTGAGTGAAGAAATAGTTACCAACCTGACTTGTAAAAGCAGCAAGTACTCTCACTTTCAGAAAGCAGTCAAGAAGATGTTTTAAAATAAATCAAAGATCACCAGCTGTTATCCATTCAGAGTTTATTGAGATTTAAAAATAAGTGGTTAATGCTGACTAAAGTAGGAGTTTTCTTAAAAAACTGGGTTAGGGGTACATATTTCATGATGGGCTGAATCGCGGCTGTGAAAGGAATCCCTCATTCTTCAAGGAGAATTTCTCTTTTGAAGACTGTAAAAGCTAAGAAGTGCTATGCTGGAGCCTGCATTGAGGAAAATTCATAGTTCTTGTACAGGAAATGCACCCACTGCATTGGCTAGTTTGCCAGGTAAATACTTTTGAGTGTTTGGAAGATATGGTGGGGAGAAAGAGTATGTCTGTATCTACATCTGAGGTCCTTGTTTAGTACACTGGTGCTGAGCTCAAAGGACATCCTACATGGACTTCACACATAGGGACAACTTGTTTGGTCCATTACAGTTGTATGCAGAATGACTGTATTTGAACTGAGTATAGAAGAATAGAAGAACACTCAACATGGAAGATCACCTCTCAAATTGCAGCTCTTTGCAACCACTGCAAGGACAAATGGCACTGTCTTTCTCTATCTGGTTTTCAGTTGCCACATCACAGTTAGAAAATGCACAGTTTGACAGTATTACCATTTGTAGTGTTGCATAGCATTGCACATTTACCCCGACAGCTTCTGGCATATATTTGTCTTAAGTAAAGAGACTTTAAAATTTATTTTGATAATTTGTGAAAGGTTTTGGGGAATACTTTACAATTTTCTTCCAATGCTGGTATCATGAGGACGCAGGTACTAGAGGAATACCTAACCCATTGCTTTTAGTTATGCTTTGAGGCCTCATGAATAGATGGGTACTTTTTAATTTAAAATTTCAGCTCCTTTTTGGTGAGCACAGCTTTGTAGAAGTAAAGTAGTGTTATTAAAGAAAATAATATTAAATGACAAAGCATTTAATTTCCTTTGAGGATAGACAGCAAGACTGAATAGGTGGTAAAAAAATTAGAGGTATAATGGGATAAGAGGCTATTAGAGGTCACTATAATGCTCAGTGGTATAGAACAGTGACAGTTTGAATACACATATTCAGATGTTGTCACTGTATCAATGTCCATTTCAGGATGGAAGCCCAGCAGGTAATTGTGGAGAGTCACCACAACTTCCCCATCAGGGATGTGTTTATTTCTTATCTATGAATCAGGATCTTCAAAGGTAAATCTGAAGGTTTTCAATATTCAAATGTAAAAATGTAAAATATAATTATTGAAAACATTCCAGGAATATTTCTCTAAAGGTAAAACTTTAAATGTTTATTAGCCAGATTAAGAAATTTATTTAATGAGTATCATGAAGAAACACAAGTTCATATGGATAATATAAAATTAATTCATTTTTTCAGGGCTCAAGATGAAAAATTTGAGCATATGTCCTTAGTGTGCTACACTGCTTCCAGTTACCTCTTTATACCTTGCCATTTGCACAACTTTCCAGTTCACTTCCCTCAATGAATAACAAGAAGTTCTTCATGGACACATTAAAATTTTGTGATTTTTATTTTATTATAATTTTCTGTGTCAACAGTTGTAATTTTACTCATCTAATCCAGTGTCAGAAGGTGAATCTGTCCATATTTACTACCCATGGCAGAACCAATGGCCACTGAGGGCATCACGCTGGGTGTTTCACAGGGCTGCCCCCTTCCCTGCCACAGCCAAGGCCCTTGGCTGTCCCAAGGCAGTGGCAGCAGTTCCTGTCTCCTCAAGAATATTATAGGGCTTATAAACAAAGCAGAAGACATTTTCTTTTTGCAAAGTAAGTTTAATTTTATTGAAATTGTCAGCTGATATTTTTGTATTTACTAATTGATAGAGTGTGAAATTTCCTAATTTTGTACAAAAGCAGTGAGAAAAGGTGAACTTTATTCTTCTGTGTAAGTTAATGAATCAGATATGAATGCGCAACAAACAAAAAAGTCACCTTTTTTGTGAATACAAATGCCATTTTTTTTTTCCAAAGTGGAAAAAAAAATTACTACTTCAGTTAATAATCTTTTATTCCTTCTCCTCTCCCCTTTCTCCAGTTTTTCAAATAATGGTATTCTTTCAAGCCATGCCAGTTTAGAATGCAGAATATCCTGAGCTGGAAGGGGGCCACAAGAATCATCAATTTGATGACCAGTAAGCATTTTTTTCCATGTATTTATTTTAAAGAAGAGAATTTGCATTAGTCAGTTGCAAATAGGCAAATTCAAGAATGCTGGAGAGGAAGTTTTCCTCCCAGAATTAATAGCTCTTAATTTGTCTTTGATTTCTCAAAGTTTAGACTCACATGTCATTCTGTGCCAAATGGTTTCTTTGTGTCACCATAGATACTTTGTGTGTCCCACTTTTTCACTCTGTTTTTCAGTAAAAGGGATTTATTTTTTTGAAAATCAGCTGGTACAGGTTAGAGCTATCTCTCCAAAATTATATCTGCTTAAGAAAATACCTGTTTATAAAATTGATCTATGACTAATCTGCCCCACTGCCTGCCCCCAGGAAAGTCCACAACAAAGCTACTGCTTGTGCCATGGAAGCAGTATCAGTCTTTATATGGAAGGTATTTTACATAAGAAAAATAGGAAACAGAAATGTTTTCCTACTACTGGAAAATGAAGAACATACTGTTTACAGTAGTCTATCTCCTTCTTTTAGCTTGTACAAAAATGGCCCTCATTTTTTAACCTTCAGTTCTTCTGCATTTGTAACAAAGCCAAAATATTTCATCATCTCCCACTCCAGTTAAGGAAAATGGACTGACCTTTAAAAATCCTTAATAGGTATAAAGACATATGATAGAAACAATATTTTTAAAATCACTTCACAACAGTTGGCATAATTTAGTAGTCTTCTATTCATTATTTTATATTTATAGACATGTAGGTATCTACAAAGATATGTTTGTCTGGATGGTGTACCATCAAGTGGTCTGACATCTGGTGTGTGGGTATCTTTTACCTGGACTGTGACCCTCTGTTCTGGGTGGTGCACCCATTCACTAGGGACATCAGGCTCCTGTGTATGCATGACATGAACAGTCTCTGGGAAAAGAAAGGCTTAGAGGGATGGGAATCTCAAACTGATATTCTCTGAGGGGATTGGAAGAGGAATGCCTGTGTGTGGCAATGCCAATGTGTGTTTGATATGGGCTCTGAAGCAAACCATGGGTTGAACTGGTGGCACTCAACCTTGGAGGCTGAAGCATGGCTCTGCTGCTTGAACATTTGCTGTTCTCAGCCCTGATCATGAGCAGAAGGGAAAAGTAATTTTCCCCAATAATACGTTACATGTTTCATTGACTGAAATGATGCATTTCTCAGGCAGGTCTTTATTACAATTCCAGCTGTGAATCACTGCTCTAGATTTCCTCTAGCACAACTGAGATCAGAGTCCCTTCCACTCAATGTGTCACTATCAGAATGCTGAAAATCAATCAATGATTACAATTTGTGATTATTTGTGTATCTACAGGAGTAGCATGTATTGATTCCCAATCTCTACATTGCCCTTTATGCTGACAGCCATATAACGAAGAAAAACAATAAGGAAAGAAAAAAAAAGAGATCAAATAAAACAACTGTATAGTCTATGTTGTTGCAACTGGAATAAAGCAGTTGTAAGCATGTTCAACACCAGCCTTACCAGTTTTCTATTAATTTTATATAGAACCAGAAAATTAAAAAATATAAAATATAAAATTATCATGCATTAATGCATCACCCAGAAATTAAAAACAAAAAAGTGAATTTCTTGGTCTGACACCATTGTAAGTGCAGCGTGAGTGAATTATTCAAGGAAGAACGAAAACTACCTGCAATGTGGGGAGACTACACAAGGGAGCTGAAAAGCATATGACCACTAAAAACAAAAGAAGAAAATACATTTTTTTTCTTCTTCATTTTCGGCTGCTGGGATTAATAAGCAAAGGGGAACTTGAGTGCTAAATTTTTTTGTGTTAAAAGGCTCATTTACAAAAAGACAAAGTAAATGGAAGAAAAATAATTTATGCAGTGAACTGCTAATCCAGCTGTTTTGCTTCTGGGCTTAATTGGATTTACCTAGAATTGATATTTGGTGTCAGCGTGTGTTATATCTTCAGCACAAGCAATAGTTACCAAACATAAAGAATCCTATCCAAGGCAAAATATTAATTTATTTGGCTCATACTTATTATAATCACTTTTTTATTCACGTACGTTACTACTTAGTATTCCTGCCTGATGCCATTTCATATATGTGATCCAGTCTTAGTTATTCTATCTTAATATCTGAAGCAGTTCAGCAATGTAGAAGACTAACAGCTGAACAAAACGGGCTAGGAAATGGTTATTCATATCTTGTTCTGCCTTCCAGGCAGCTGCGCTGGCTATAAAAGTGTGCATTGTACCTAATGGCAGGTGGGTGACATCTGAATTCTTGAGTAAGACATATACTGCCGTGTACAGTACCTTCAAGAGCAAGAACTTTACTGGTTCATTCTGGCAATGTGGAGTTACCCTCAGTGACTGAGTGAGATTTGTCAGCCAAGAAACTTCGCTCACATATAAATGCAAACCTGAATCTGTGCTGCGAAGCAGGGAAATTAGAGTACTTCTGCAGTACAGGGGAAATAGGCTGTGGGAAGCATGTATTTCATTAAAAGCATTCATCTGAGATTCTTCAGAATGACCAAATTATCTTTCACCTGCATTAGATGATAAATATGGCATTTTTCTCCTTGGTGAGATAGTAACAATCCATGATTCATTATATACAGGAATTCAACAGATACTTGGACCTTCTCTTCCAACCTGTAAGGTTTTGGTGATCTGTTCACTTTGCCTCATTTAGGTGATTGGTTTCCTCATAACAGTTTGTCCTGACTCCTCTGGTGACAGAAAAAATGGGAAAAGACAAATAATTAATGCAATGAGTGACAAATAGACACAAATTGTGCATGTTCTTGTTCATGAATGGATATCCTTATTTGCTGGTGAGTGCAACTGGAACTGCTTCCCCTTCCCCACTCCCTACTCCCAATATTATTTAAACAAATTATCAGTGGTGATGCTCCATTTCAGGTCGGTGGGTGATTCTGCACCACATGGCAATATATGGTGGGCAGATGGTCCACACCCCTCAGCACAGGGGATTGATTTTTAACAGTGGAGAGTAATGGTACAGGTGACCACATCCAGGTATTCACAATCAGAGTCTTGGCTGCGTTTGATCAGCTGTGCTTAGGAACCCAGCCCTAAACCTGAATGCAAACACCTCAGCAAAGGAGACCACTGCCTCACTCCCCATCTCCTTCTAGTGCTTGCAACCCATCCTATCCACCTCTTCGCTGTTATGTCTGCATTAGGTAGATGGGAGAGCAACTGGAGACTGTCTCATTTGTTGTGGCTCTCAGACCAGTGGCCACTAAGCCCCAGGGTTTGTGATTCTTCCTCAAAGTGCATGCAGAGCCTGGCAGCTCTGCCTTCTGTCCTTGTGCCATGGCCATAGCCTGGTTTGCTGGCGTTGCCTCTGCACTGGGGTGCAGTGAGAAAGGAGTTCCTTCAGTGATGTGCAAAAAACTGAGGCCCTTCCAAGCCTCCTGATAAAACACCAACTGCAACACAGGCAGCATTATCTGAGGCAGCCTTGTTCAGATGGGTTTGAATTAAATGCAAACAAGACCATTCCAAAAGCAGTAAGTGGTTATTATCACACCTTTTATTTGTTGTGGGTTGGCAAATGTTTCCACACCTTATATGATCGTTGTGAGCTGGCAAATAGGAAAACCCAGAAGGACCATCTTAGAATTTCTGTCACCAAGGGCCAGACAAGTAGAGCTGCCACACCTTTTTAAGCACCTCAGGTAGATCTGGCTGTCTCACCAGCTGCGCAACAAAGGAAGAATTTAGAAGCTTGGTGTGGCTGTGGCTGCTGCTAATGGACGTTTGGCCACTGTCTCCTCTCTAAAGCACAGGGATAGGGTATGTGTTTGGGAGCTGGAAGTCAAACAGGGGAGGATGAACTTCTTAAAACCATCTCTGCCCTTGGGAGTCCCCTAGGAGTGTCTCTGATCTCTGCAGGGTTTCCTCCTGGAGGTAAAATAACTTCATTTAGAGTCTTATTTTGCTTATAATACAATTAATTGTTAATGCAGCTCCACTGATTCCAACATTTTCCTGTTGAATGACCTGCAGAGGGAGAGGGTTAGTAACTTGGTCTGCTGATACTTATGCTCAAGGGGTGATTAATCCATCACAGTTTGCTAGACAAGTGCCACCCTCTGAAATCAATACAGCGTGTAAAAATGGTAAACACTTGAAAAAGGAACTGTGGGGAGTCAAAGTGGAAGAGGCAACGTTTTACCTGCAGATAGCTAAACTCATGGTTAGGATAGTAAAGATTTGCTGGCACTGAGCATTTGGATAGAGTAAGAGAATATGAAAATATTTTGCTAGGTATTTTGTTGGGGAATATTATGTTGGCTGATATTATTTTTCATTCCATTAATGTTTTTCTCTTTGATATGGCTGGCCCCCATGGATGAGAGCTGAACTGTCCCTGTCTTTCAGAGCAGGTATGGATGAGGGCTATTCCTACCATACCTTTCCAGCCACCGGAAGTACCTCTGCTGGTGACGTTTCACAAGTGGGAGTGGGTGGCAAGGGAAGACTGTGGTAAGCAGGAGACAATTTAGGGACTTTAGGAGGAATTTCTTCACAGAAGGCATGGTTAGACATTGGAATTGGCTGCCCAGGGAGGTGGTGGAGTCACCATCCCTGGAGGTGTTTAGGGAAAGAGTGGATGTGGCATTTTGTGCCATGATCTAGTTGGCACAGTGGTGTTCGATCATAGGTTGGCCTTGATGATCTCAGAGGTCTTTTCCAACCTAATTGATTCTATGATCCTGCGATTCTGTGATTTTGTAAAACAGGCCTAAGCAGCACTGTCTCATTGAGGCATCTTTCAAAATTCCTGTGTACTATTTTTCTTCCGTCTTTACATCACAGCCTCTGAATACAAGATAGCTTTGGGGGTCCAAATTTTCATCAGCCCTAGAATTACTGCTGTTTATGATTATGACTGCCTTAATGATTAAATATGTCACTTAATTTAAGCAAGCAAAATGACCCCTGCTTTTCATTTGTATCTAGTGAGTATGATAAAGAGGATTCAGATCTTTGCAGTACTGAATGAGGACCATTTTTTCCTGAAGATCTGAGTAGCTTCGAAACTGGGCTTTTTGATATGGTTATTATTTGTTACAGCTGACAAATAGTCCTAATACTTCTATCTCTTCAAAGTTATCATCTTTCTGTCTGCTTGTCTTACACAGATGCAGCCACTGCCCTATCATTAGAAGAAATGCTAGGGAAGAAGGAGTGATGTGTGTGTTTATAATATTTTTAAAGTGTCAAACACCTTTATTTTCAGGTATGATAGAGGTAACGTGAGAAAATGATAATTAGCTGTTTATTTATTTAGCCATTTTAAGAATGCAGGCAATAGTACGCTTTGGGATATGTACATGTGAAACAACAGGAAGGATCTCTGCTTGTATGCCTTGAAATTTAGGAAACCAGTGTAAATAAAAACAGGACAACACAATGTGCTGACATTCATACATGCCCCCAACAAATCACAGGAAAACCTTGCAGTAGATAACTAAAAATGCTGCTTATACATTCAAGAAATAGTCGTGGTAGAAGCTAGTGCCAACTTCATATTATAGCCAAANCTTTCCTTTCCTTTCCTTCCCCCTTCCCTTTCCTCTTCCCATAAATATTTTAGCATGGAAAAGATATCCACTGAATATTTATAGTAATTAAATAATTGCCTCAGATTGGTATGAATGGGATTCTGACAGCACACTGTTTGCATTACCCACTTTTGAATTATTTTGTCAGACCCTAGTGTGATGGGACTAAGACTTCAAGAGAACAATTCTGAATGTTTGTGTGTTGGAGTTTTGGATTTTGAGGGGTGTTTCTGAGGACTGAGCAAGTGCCAGGGTAGAAAGTATCTCAAAATAAAGTAGAAAAATATCAAAAGGGTAAAGTCTCCGCTAAGCATGTCAGAGTGAATGATTCCAAGTTCTGTAATATT
>WEZZ01038028.1:90727-101666 GCA_013400585.1 Chloropsis cyanopogon | reverse complement strand
TAAAATGAGAAAAAAAAAAGAGCTTTTCTGTTTTTGTTTTTTTTTTTTTTTTAATTAATCTAACAGATAAACAAAACTAACCCCCCAAAAATACCAAAAGGTTTGAAAGCAGGTGTTTCTTAGAGAAGTTGTTGTAAAGATTGGCCTCTTCTCAGAATGCGTAAACAGGAAAATTGAAATCAATCTTGGGAAACAAACGAAAAATAAAGCCTCTTCTTTTAATCATTTGGGTACTGAGGCACTGCATCTACTTGATGTGGCTTTGCTGCCACTGCAAGGACGACTGTCTCTCTCCTAAGGATTTGTAATACTTTGATGACTACATTGACAAGGTGTGCTCATACTGTGCCTACCACTCAAGCTGGAGCAAACAGTATCAACACAACCATCCAGCAAAATCAAGAGAGTGAAAATCTAAAAAAAATACAGTTTTTGACAGAATACTTCTCTTTTGGAAAGGTACTTGACTGAAACCTTGGAATAAGTACCACAGGAAAATATGCTTCAAGCACACCACAGTTCCTGCTGCTTCATATGGTCTGCTTGGGGATCCAGGACTTAGTATGTTGCCTATGTCAATACTTGCCTTGTAAGGTGTTTACTTGCATTGTATGTCCAGATTTCCTTTTGGAACTCTATTTTTATAGCCAAACAACATAACGGCATTTTGAACTCACCCACCATTCTCAGAATAACCTTTTATCTGTTGGTACTAAAAAAGCTAAGACAATTATTTTCTGTGGAACTTAAACTGACCTTTATCTATTTTCATCTGCAGCAGTAACCCTTGTGGGTCACTGCCCATCAATTGTAGAACTACCTTTCATAACAAATCTAACAATTTTTCTAAAAGAAGCTCAATTCCTCTCATTACAGAATTCCATTGTTTGGAGCCTGACAAAGGAATTTCCTGTTCGGAAAGAGATATTCAACAAATGTCAGAGAGGTTTGTCCATGGTGCATGTTTGAATCTTGTAATTAAAGGAAAATCATATGGCAACTAGAAGGTTCTTTTCCTTTTATGGTAAAACATTTGTTCTCCTAGGTGACTTATGGCTAACATGCCAGTAATCGATCTGACGATGAAATAGCCATTTACATGTACACTAGCAATACTTACACTTTTATAGCAAAATATGCGACAGGTGCAGAGTACGTATCTCGCATAATAAAGGCTTGCCATCTGTTGGTATAGATTTTGAAATACACTGCTATTTTCACCAAGTGATTTAAATAAAAGATATGAAAGATGAATACTTTTATTAGCTGCAATAGGATTTTTACATTTTTTTCCTTTAAATTTATCATCAATAATCATTTTACTTGTATAAATACAGCATGTATTTTATATCTACAGTTATTTTACCTAAAATACTCAATAACTCAACTCAAAACTGGTTGATCTAGAAGCAGAAAATGGAAAGAATCTCTTACAATATATTATTACTCTGTAAGACTCCAAAACAAACTAACCTGAGAAACAATAATGCATCAAGAAATATTTATGTTGCAAAATTCATAACAGCAAAAATCCTGTGACCTTAGTTCCATGTTGATTCTTTTATCTTTGACTGCTGAAAATGTTGAGAGAAATGGCTTCTGTGAGATCAGTGGAGTGACTGTTGGCTACTCAGGATAAGAATGGTAAACATTCAGAAGGATTAGGAACAACAAACAAAAAATTCCCTCAACTTTAACGTAATCGGCTTTTGCTAAATATTCATTGCGTGTTCAGTGCACAGGGACCAGAGTGGGGAGCTCTGCTCTGGGAAACATCAATGCACACAGCTCTAAATCTACCTTCCAGACCTACATCTTACCATCCCAGGGCCTGTTAGGAGAAGAGAGGCCTGGAGATTTGCTAAGAGTATGCCATCACTCCCTCACAATCTGCCTATCTTCTTAGAGAGAAGAAAGGTGTGAACTTAGGTTATTAATCTTTTTAAGATGCAGCCCTTCTGTCTGTCTTGCCTTCTAGAGGCTTTTTTCTTTTAAATGTGTATAAAATGCCTGAATGATCAGTAAGACACAATACCTGCAAAGAAGAACTATATTTTTGACAGATTCAGGATACCCTCATGAGAAACATGGACACTGCCTCTGTAAAATGAAATTGAATGAGTTTTCAAGGGGATTGATGATTGAAGATTGGTAACTTTATTAATTTTCAGCATACTCCTGGATATTTTTTCCATCTGTTACCATTTTCTGGGATCCTTCTAAGCAGTTTGCTGAGTAACAGTTCCATAAACCTTCTCAACAGGCATTTGCACAAGTTATATTACCTATGGCTCCTACCGTTTTTCAGTTTCAATGATATCATGGTGGAAGACTCACATGGCTGGATAGATATGGGGAATTTTAGGAAAGACAGGACAGGAAGGCAAGGAGGGAGAGTCATCCAGAATGTGAGACTGTAGCAGCAATGAATGGAGCTCTGTTTAGGGATGGGTGATGAATTAGCTGGCTTGGAATTAGTGTCAGTTAGAATAAGTGAGCAGACGAAGGTCGAAAATATTATGGTCTATGTCTGCTATAGACCACCTGATGAGGAAGAAGTAAATGAGGCATTTTGCAGAGAGTTGGAATAAATCCCACATTCACAGTATTGGTTCTCACTGGGGACTTTATGGCAGTATCTGCTGGATGGATAGTACAACAGGGCACAAGTAATTCAGGAAGTTTCTGTAGCACTTCACCACAACTTCCCAAAAGAGGTGATTGAGGACCAAGGAGTACAAGTATTCTGCTGGACTGATAAACAAGGAAGGACTGGCCAGAGATCTGCATGTTGCATCCATAATTCAAATATCCAGTAAATAATAAACACATATTCTCTGTCACTGTTAAGCATGTGCCTGAACACGCCTCCATTAAAGATGTTTTCAATTAAAAAATGTAACCTAGAACTGTACAAATAAAACTAATATTTTAATATTGTGGACACTGAATTTAGAAGAATGCTTTGTGATTTTAGATATCAGTTAAATACATTTCCTCAAAATAAATAACTTAAAAAATTCAGTTTAATTCTTCCTGCAACTAAAATTAAATTTTCCAAATTGCTTTCTCAAAATCAATTGAGTGGGAAAGTATAAAACTGAGGTATATGGGTGTGTTGCTAACATATTTAATATTGATTTCAGAGTTGACTCTTGAATTCAGCCTTGTTCTTCTTACAGAAATCTAAAACTGAATCTTCTACTAGGTGTTCTAGTCATGTGGGTACACCATATTCTAAGACTGACTCATCAATCATTATTGATACTGTCTTTATTGCTCAAGTTCATGAAAATAAATAAATTGTTACTAAGTCAAGGCCTGGGCTCCTTACTGTTCCCTATATAGCTAAATAACACAGCAACCCAGACCATTATATTTTATCAAGTAGCACACACTGGACACATAAAGTTACAGAACACCTTGCCTTCAGTCTCTTCCAGAATGTATATGATGCCTTAATACCTTACTGAGACACAGTACAGTGGATGACGTTAGAAGGCACTTTGGAATCTACTGAGTTCAGCTCCCATGCTCAGAGAAGGGTCAGCTTGAATGGGTTGCTAAAAGATGTGCCCAGTCGACAAGGCTGGAGACTCCACAACCACCTTGGGCAATCTGCTCCAGTGTTTGACTACTGCTCAGGTAAAAAGATTTTTCTTACATTTAAATGGAATTTCATGGATTTCATTTTTCATTTGGTATTTATTGCCTCTTTTTCTGTCACTGGGCACCACAGGATACCTCAGAAGAATCTGTCTCCATCTTCTTTATCTTCCTGAGTCCCCTCAGGTGATGAGACATTGGAATAGCGTGCCAACAGAAAAGTTGCCCCATCATGGGAAGTTTTCAAGGTCAGGTTGGACAGAGCTTTAAGCAACTTGATCTAGTGAAAGATGTTCAAGATGCTGGCAAAGGAGTTGGGCTAGATGATCTTTAAGTTCTTTTCCAACCCAAACCACTCAATAATTCTCTGATGGGTGTCAGAGGTGTTGGATTAGATGATTTTTAGAGGCCCCTTCCAACTCAAGCCATTCAATGATTCTATGATTTATAAACAGTCATTAGATTCTTTGGGTTCAAATTACAGTGACCAGATAAGATCTGTTGTGAACGGGACATCCAAACCCACAATATTCTTTGGTAAAAGGAAAGAAAGTAGGAGAAAATATCAATGTTTGACTGTAAGCCTGAATTGATAGCAAGACGACAAAAGACAGACAACCGATGTAAGAGAAGAATTTAACACTGATCAATATCACCAGTTAGTCTTGCTCAACTTAACAAAAGTGAAAATATATATATAAAGTAGACTAAAACTGACAAGGTTTCTATAAAAAAATCTTAAGAACCAAACATACTATTGAAAATATGAAATTCTCCCCCCAAAAATTTTTTATATGAAGTTATATGTTTTGAAATAGAATTATTTTTAAAAAGCAAGATATATATTTGGCTGAATTTAAGCTGCCTCCTGAACAGCTCTGTAACATAAACTCTTCTATTTTAAGTTTTCTGCTAGTGAATTCAAGGAGAATGGGTGTTTCAAATAAAATCAGTGGCTGCAATCAAAGTAATTGAGGTCTCATTGGCACTGCTGAGCCATGAGCACCTCGTGCATGGACCTACCTGTGGGTCCCTGCTATAGCTTGGTCTCCACCAGCCTCTGTCACCAGAGAGGTGCCCCATGTCCTGGGCTGGGGCTGCCCCTGTGCCCCCCAGCTGCCCAGCTCCTGGGGAGGGTGGTAGGGGGATCCCTGTCTGCCAAGCCCTGCCACGATGGACCCCGTGGAGAGTCCCCTGATGCTTCCAGTACACCAGCTCACAAGGAACCTTCAACCCTTGCAGTGTCCTGACACTACTGAGAAATTCTTCAGAGACAACCACCACTCTAGTCGAGGGTCTCAGACAGTCTTAAGTTTCACTTCACTGCCTCCCACAGTCTATTTTATGAGGAGGGTCGCTGGTTTTGAAGTAGGCCTGACAATTTACCTTGTTTGTTTGAAGATTCTCAGCTCAGCAGGCTCCATTGGCTTCAAGTACTTCAAACCCCAGGTATGACCAAGACAGATCTGCTATGTCTAGAAAATTAATACCAAAATTGAGGCTCAGGAAAACCGTGTACTACTTTGAGCAGAAAAACTTGAGCAAAAAGAAAAATTATACATTTTGTAGGTAAATCTCTTAAGAAGCAATTTTACAGAATTAAAAAGTTCAAACACAGTTTTGAAGAGCCTGAGGAAAAACTACAGATATTTTAAAATCCTTTGTTCTTCAATGTGGTCAACAAAGAAATGCCAAGAATTAATAGTAGAAGAGTTCAGGAAATTTTTCTTATGTCCTAAAAAATATTTCTAGGATTTCTGATTTCCCATTGCACAATGAAATTAAGTATCAATGTCTGAATTTTATTTCGTGTGAAATTGTGAAAATAAATTTAGGAAGAGCCCTGGAAATTTGGATGATTTTCTGATGGTTGTCATCTAAATTTTTTTCTCACATGGAATGAAATATAGCTTATTCTTTTTATCAAGTGATGATAGGATCCACCTTTTGAGGATAGGATCTATGTGACAGTAAATTGGTCAGAATACTCTGATTTCTGACAGAGATAGTCACAAATCTCATAAAAATGATAGTCACTTCTCCCTCTTTCTCCCTTTTTGTCTCTTTAACATGCATTCTTCTTATTGCAATGAGATGTGCCTAGTCCATTGTTGCAGTTCGTATTTATTTTTATAAGTTTATTGTTAAATAGTTTGTTCTGTTATCCCCTATGTTTTCTCCAAGTTGGTTTGCCCCTGGTTTGTACCCTCCCTTAAAGCCGTCCCTCCAGCTATTCCCCTCCCTTTCTTCTAGTCCCTTCCCTACCTAACAAGGCAACCCTGCCCTCCTTCCCTGCCTGTCAAGGCGACCCTGCCCCTTTTTCCTGAACCTTCCCTGCTACTCTGCCCCTGGGCCAATCCGTGATTGTTACACCCCCTTGGAAATCTCCTCATCTACATGCAGTGTTTCCCTCTCCTCCCTCTACCCCGATTGGTCCCACATTGCTGATGTAATCCCCTTGCTCCACCCTTGAAATTTCTCTATCGGTTAGTTCTTTGCATCCACCCGCTGTTTTGTGAGTGTATTTAATCCTATGCACTGAGGTGCTTGGGGTTTTTTGCGCCTGACCCCTTCAACCAATAAACCCCAGCCTGTTGGTACCTCAAGACAGAGAGCCTCCTTCTTCGCCTAGTCCCTGACATTGCCTCTTCTGCGCCATAGAGCATCTGGGTCTTCAGGTTCGGCAGTGGGCAAAACCCAGTCCCCAGTCATTCCCCACTCCTGGCACAGCGCAGGAGCACCAACAGAGCTAGCCAGGGCTCTGGTGGTAGGCTGTGTCAGTCCATGGAATTTAACATGAATGACTGGCTGATTTTTTTCATCAATGATTTTGGGTTCTTTGCTTTTTCAATACTAAACACTTGTAAGCTTGTGTACAATAGTAAATAGGAGTCAGCTTTGTATGTGTGTAACAGTGCAGCATTTGAGGAATAGTCTGTTTGCCTTGATTCAGAACTGGGGGGACTTGGTTGCTTTTTTGTCTGAGGGAGTACTGTGAGGCTGGAGGCAGAGTGAGTATCTATTGTGCAACCTGAAAACTTCAGCTGTGCCCCAGTAAGAAAGAAGCAGAATGTTGTTAGAAAACACATTCGAGCAAACCTCAACAAGCCCAAGATGATGGGAAGAAGGAAGATCCCCTTAACTGTGATCATACTCTTTACAAGCATGCTGATGACTTGCTGTAACTCTGACCCTGATTCTCAAGGAAAGCTGCTGACTCCTGACAAAAGAAGAACACTAAAAGGTGAGCTTAATACTAGAGAAAAATGTATACATATTAAAAAGTTCTCTTGTGTAACGATTTTTAAAGTATTGATGCATGAGCCATTTCTGTTTGAATTTGGACAAGGAGTATAAGGTTTTAGTGCAAATGGTCTGCTAATAGGAGCTGAATGTTCTGTTACAAATTGACTTATAAACTTTGACTTGACTAATAATTTTTTGTCTTCATAAATACAGGATGTTCCCTTTTACCATAACAAGGTTTTGACTATGATAATGAATGGGTGTGGAGGTTAGTCCTTAATCATAAACACAGGAATTTTGTCACGTTTGTATGACAAAGGATCACAAGGTCTGTGGTCATGCTGAAATCTGATTGTGTTGGGACATGTGGTAACATGTTAAAATGGTAGCCTTTAGCAATAAAACCATTTACTTTCTTCAAAATATTTCTACTCTTTCCAGAACATTGTATCAAAAGATAAATAACAGTTGCTCTTTCCTCTCTTACTACTTTCTGCTTAATAATGAATTTTCACCAAAGACAGTGTGTCTACCAGTTATACTGGTGTTTCTTGTCACACGGCTTTATACTAGTGCCAAAAAAAAACTTCTCAGGATTTTTCCTGTGGGATTAATATTTTTTTAGGCTAGTTGGGGTACAGTGTAAGAGGAAGACAATGTGCTCCAGATCTGATGTTCATAAAGTGAGTGACCTATGGTCAGGTACAAAGGCAACTTAAGAATTCACCTACTGAACACAAAATCTAAAGCAGACATGGAGCAGCTCATGTGAAGCTTCTACTTTCTGATTGTGTTAGGAATACAATACAGAAAGGTGCAAGAAATGCATGTTTTTGGAATGTTCTGGAGACTGTTTTTTGCTGGTCCTGGAGAGGCTAAGGCAGGCACCTACTGCTGACAAGTAAGAAAAAGTGGTGGTGGATGGGAAGGCTGATAGAAACTTTGCTATACCTGTGATATAACAAATTTAGTGAGGGAAATGAGGAAAGCATATGGAAGCATAAAAAATTGTTTCTAGTAAATGCAGGTTTCGGCTCGCTCAGGGAACTGCTAGGCTGGACCTTGTGGCATCTTGCCCTGCAGGGGCCCAAAAGACCTGGATGATTTTTCAGGACAACCTCATTAAAACACTAGAGCACTCTTTCCAATATGCATAAAATTAAGTAGGCATAACAGGAAGCCACCCTGACTGGATTAAATGCCAAAAGAAAGCATATGGAAGATAAAAGCCGAGAAAAAATACCCAAGAGGGACATACAGAAAATGCCATGTAATGCAGGGATGGAATTCAGAATGACAAAGACCAGCTGAATTTTCAAGTAGTGAGTGATGTGAAAGGCAACAGGAAACTCTTCTATAAATATATAGCAGGAAAAAGAAGATCAGGGAATAGTCAGGCAACCAGCTGATGAAGAACTTGGAGAAACTCATTTAGGAAATCAATGTCTTCTTTAACTAAGTGTTTACTGGCAAAGTCTGCCAACAGGTCTCAGACTTCAATGCTTGATGACAGAATTCAGACAGGAATCCTACTAACTACAAAAAGGGTCAAGATAGGGACCATTTTGACAAACAGGATATACACAGCTCAATGGCACCAGGCGGGACACATCTTAAGGGAGCAATTGCATCCAAATTTAGCAATCAGTCTAAAGCATAAAGCCAAGTCTTTTTCTGGTATATATCATCATTCAACCCTAGGCATCAACTAAGACCCACACAACTGCTTTCTCAATCCCACCTGGTGGGATGAGGGAGAGAATTGGGAGAGCAAAAAAATAAGAAAGTTTGTGTGCTGAGATAAAGACACTTGAATAAGTGATGCAAAAGTCACATGCACAAGTAAAGCAAAACAAGGAATTCATTCACTGCATCCCATGGGAAGGCAGGCATTCATCCATCCCCAGGAAAGCAGGACTCCATCATCTGTAATGGTGGCATGGGAAGACAAAATACCATCATTTCAAGTGTCGTCCCCCCCACCCCAACTTCTCCTCCTTCTCCCAGCTGTATATGCTGGATATGTGGTATGAAATTTTGCCTATTGGGGTCAGCTGTCCTGGCTGTGTTGCTTCCCAATTTCTTATGCACCCTCTGTGTCCTCACTGGAAGAGTGGTGTAAAAAGCAGAAAAGGCCTTGTCGCTGTATAAGCACTGCTCAGCAATAGCTGAACATCCCTTTATTATCAACACTTTTCAGCACAAATGCAAAACATATCCCCGTAATAGCTACTATGAAAAAAGATTAACTCTGTCATAGTTAAAAATAGCACACTATCTTAGTATACAGTTATATGATCAGTCTTTGCAAAGGATTTAACAGAGGGTATTGGTTTTTCCTACCTTACTTCAAGAAAATTGAACAGGGGATTCCTTCTGTACCTTTATGGCAGCATCACTTCACCTATCTGGCTAACTTATACACATTGCTTTTGTTGTGCTCTAAAACTGGATTTTCTCCAGGTTGAATTCAAGCTCATCAGCAAATGGCCATAATTTTTTTTATAGTTCAAGGATCCCTGTCTTCTGCTTATGTATTTATTTTCAGCCTCTGCTGTCATACTGTGATTGTGCATTTTACATACTTAGAGGAGATAACCTCTCACTGAGGTTTTCAGGGATGTGGTTTTCTGACAACTTCAGGACATTTTAATTGAACCTGGCACACATTCTTTCTATGGCATTTTCAGGTTTATCAGGATTAATGGCAAATCATGTTATGCATGTACTGTAATACATACCATGGCAGTGGTTAAAGAACTTATGTAAAATACCATTCTATCTATAAAATACCTTATTATTAACAACTATCTAATTATTCGTATGCATTTGAATTTGATTCTTCTCATGTCTAACTCTTCTGACAAAGCTGTTTGATGTTATTGCAAGCTGCTCTCATCATTTTGAAGGTGGTGACAACCAGGACAACCTCTAATTTCTGCAAAAAGGCAAAAATCATGCTGAGCATCAAAAAGCTAGGAGATTCCCAGGAACTGGAAGCCATGTTCAGGTTTAAAGTCATTGGAAACAACCAACATGGATTTACCATGGCTAAACTCAGCTTGACCAGCCTGATTTTCTTTTGTGATGAAACTTCCAGCTCTGTGGATGAGGTGAGAGCAGGGAATGTAATTTTCTTTGACTTTACCAAGCTATTACATGGTATTTTTACAGCCACATTTATGAGAGATGGTTTGGATAGTCCGTAGATAAGAATGAACAAAATTGGTGGGACCATCATATTTTAACTGTTATCATTTCAAAATCTGTTAGTGCATTGTATTCTTCACTAATCAGTCCTATATTAACAACCTGGGTGACGTGGCAAAACTGAGTCGTACCATGTATTGGGTCTGATTGAGATACAAGTTCATTTTTTGTTAGCAGCCCTCACAGTGCTGTGCTTTGCAGTGGTAACTGGAAGGGTGTTGATACCACACCAGTCTTTTGGCTACTGCTGAGCATCACTGTCCCTCTAACATTCCGCCCACCACCATCAAAGGGCTGAGAGTGGGCAAGATCCTGGGAGGGGAAATAACCAGGCTATCTAACGCAAATTAACCAAATTAACCATTCCATACATTGTGATGCCAGCTCAGATATAAAAGCTAAGGGAGAGAGGGGGAATTGGAAGGGGAGAGTGTTTGCATTCATTAGTCCATAAAGTTTGCCTTCTAGAGCAATGGCTATGCATGCTGAAGCCCTGCTTCCTGGGAAATGTCTGAACATTGTTCACTGATAGGAAGCAGAGACTAACTCTTCCCATTGCTTATACATGGGCCAACTTCTGCTTGTCTTTTTTTTTACCTTAATGAACTGCCTTGTCTTAATCTACTAGTTGTTATCCATCTTACTCTCTTCCCCCTATCCCACTGGGGAGTGATAGAGAGGCTTGGTGAGCACTCAGTACCCAGCCAAGGTCTACCCACATACCAACTTATACACAAAAGCCCCTTTTATTCTCCTCTCAATTCTCCTCCTCTTTTTCTTTCCTCCTTATTCTTGTTTTTCTCTACCTCAGTCCTTCACGTACACTCCTTAATAAGCTTTGCACAGTCCCACAGTCTGCTCTCAAAATCCATACTAT
>WEZZ01038028.1:60586-84267 GCA_013400585.1 Chloropsis cyanopogon | reverse complement strand
ACATTTTCAAGACAGTACATTGAGAATATATGCTCCAAAAATTTGATACATATATGCTAGCTGGGGAGTCAACTATGCTCTTTATTCCATAGGATAATTTATTACCTCTTCCATAGTTCTCAGCTAAATGCTAAAACTGATGTTGTAAATTCAACATAAGACACATTAGTTTCTGGAAAAAAATAAAACATAACTGCTTCTAATTAAGTAAAATTATATTTGAATTAATAAAGAGAAAAAAATAACCAAGCAAAACAAAACAAACAAAAAACTTAGGAGATAGGATTTAAGAAGATTTATTGATAATATTTACATATGCTAATACACGCAAAAATACCNNNNAATACACGCAAAAATATCTATTTTTGAAACATACTGCTCTAGCCACAGCCAATGCAAGTATACCAAAATCAAAGAATATCAGTGTATAATGTACTTTTCTTATGGGAATGGTTAATTAAAATAGGCACTTGTAGGAACTAAAAATGTTCATAATTTTTCTTCCTCTGCAGAGATAAATGAAAGCACAAGTATATAATCCTGCTTTGGGCCATATAAGCCTATAGAAGGCTAGGTAAATTCATGCACCAAGACACACTCCCTACATAGTGTTCCAAGACAGAAGTTATGACAACTGGAACTAGAGATGGCATTCTGGAACTCTGCAATATTTTTGAAAAGTGAACAGAAATGACAATGAAGTGACAGAAAAACTTACATAGCATAAATTTGTTTAAACCATTATGAGGTTTAGAATTCCCTTAGGTTATTCATTAATAGAAAACTACCCAGAATGACACTGTATGTCAATTAAATTTATAGGCCATTAATAGAAAATCAATCTTTATGGTTTTAATCAAAACAGAGACAAGAGACTGCCCAAATCTTCTGTGGCAGGTGGTAAATGATCACTGCACTATGAGAAACAATTCTCAGCCATGTCACTGCAGTTCTCCCAAGGTAAATGTCACAATACATATGCTTCATTTTTCCTATATTTTTAGGTATTGGTTTAATCCAGAGTATCTGATGTATTAGAGATCTGATCTAGTCTAAAAAATCCTATATACTTTCTTTTAGTGACTCAGAATATTTCCCCTTAAATAAATGATTTGTATGTATTATAAAACATATTATTATATTACTTCTGTGAATGCCATATATGACTTTCATTTCCTGAACATCAGGCCCAATTCTTATATATACTGTATTGAAATTAGGTTTGTTTTCTTAATCTCTTGCTTCTTCTTTTAACATTAATTGTGTTGTAAACTAACAAATCAAATAAACTGGCTTAAGAATTATTTTAATGAATATTGGCAATATCTGAAAAACTGTATTATTTTATCATATCATAATTTTTTTAGAGCAAATAAAAATACTGCAACTGTGCTATGTAAATTCTTTAGTTACTCTGAGTGAAAAAAGGTTATGTTGCTTTTTCTATCACCATAAATATCTGTCACCTCAGTGTCCATTGGTGAAAAAACTCAGTAAGTGAAAATGCTTTGAAGGCAGGTTTCCTAATCAGATTTTTATAAAGAGATATCATTCATTGCTTGGCTTAACAGGGCAGTTGAATGCCAACTGGTAATTGAAGTCCGTCTGAAGAAAAATAAAATATCAATCACACTTGTCATTAAAAGAGAAGTGAAAAGGTATACAAATGAAAGTGCTTTTCTTTTGACCCACGGATTTTTTTAAACAGAAATACTGATTTATGCAACCATTATGAATTGAATGCATGCAACACAACTTTCTCAGATTGAATTCCATTGATTTTCTATAACAATGTCAAGCATTCACTGCACCACAGAAGCTGTAAGACTGAAATAAATAATCCGTTATGAAAGAAAGTGATTCTTCCCTTCTTAAACCCACAGGTGAACATCTTGTTCTCCTTCTGCCTTGCTCTGTTGTAGCTTAAGCTGTAAGATGTTAGAACTTCTTAATTCCCTGTCTTCACTCTCATTTAGGATAACATGCTTTGTTTTTTCTTATGACCTTCTTTATGCTCTTGCCTCTGGGACAAGTTGTTAAAATTGTATGCCTTTCTGTTTATGAAATGTGAATAGACGTAAAGAGCAAAATAAATGCTAGAAAATTCAACTTTGAGTATGGTTATATGTGATATTGACAGAATCTGAGTAGCATAGAAATAGCCTTGAAAGATGCTAATTCACATGGAAGATTCCTATTTGAAAGGTGCAACAGACTTGTAACACATACTGCACATGCAAATTATTATTTCTAATGAGATCTGCAGTGTTTTTGATCATACTATCAGTCATAATCCCTTTTCTGATATTGTTCATTCTCGTTATTTGAGTTTAGTATTTATAGCTCAAGATACTCATTTATAAATTTGAGTTTGATGAGTCTTGTACTCCACACCAAATTTATCACTTGCTTTGTTATTGATTTGTTAGTTATTTACTCTTCTTTTTTATACATATGATTTAAAGTTGGTAAATAATTTAAATTTCACTATGACATTCATTTCAAGCACCTTCAGATGTTGTTTAGAAATTCCTACCTTGAACATTAAACCACACTATTGCTTATGAGGGATGACATGCAATTTTCAGGTGAGTGTTTCCATACAAAAAGCTACTACTATCCCCAGAGTATTTCACTGATGTACAAGTCAGTTTATCACATATACATAATGCATGATTTTCCGGTGACACTAAATAAAAACTCAACTGTTTTGCAAGCAAGAAATATAACGTAGAGCATTGGATTATCTTCTCACTCTTGTTCAATAACAAACAAATCAGTTCTTTTTTTTCTCTTGTTGTGGTTCTCTGTATCTCAAGGAGTTTGAATGACTATTCAGCAGTTTCCTCAACTGCAAATAGGCCTTCTATTTTAATTGGCAATAGCAGGTCAATACTGATACTCATTTGCTGTTATAATAGGTCTATATTTGTACCTAATACTGGTAACATAAATAATTATAAATAGAAATCTCTATTTGAAAGGGATGACCGTGAAAATGTAGTGTAAAAGTGACTGCTAACTTGATAACAATGTCTACTTTAATCATCTTGTTTCTGATATTTTAATCTGCTCAATGTCTCTATTTTTCTTATACCCCGGAGAGGATGACTGACATCTTCAGTGGGATATTTGAGCAGAGGCACAGTTTTGATTCATGTCCTACAACACTTGTTTCCATTTTTTTAAAGGAGGCCCAGGCCACCATGTTCCTTGATAATAACAATTTGTTTGACAATTTGAACCCTGTCATTTTAACATCTTCCTCTTACTTTTAGGGTGGTTTAGAGCAGTAAAGGAAGATATTTACTAGACTGCAATATCTAATACAACTTAAACCAGCATGTCAACAACCAGGCGTTTCACTGAATATGGAAATCAGCTTTTCAGAAATTAGTTCTGTTCTCTCAGCATCCTCATAATCAAACTTCAGAAGTGTGGGTTAGATGAGCGCACAGTGAGGTGGATTGAGAACTGGCTGAACAGCAGACCCCAGAGCATCCTAATCAGTGGCACAGGATCCAGTTGGAGGCCTGTCCCTAGTGGTGTCTCTCAAGGATCAGTACTGAGCCCAGTATTGTTTAACTTATCCATCAATGACTTTGATGAAGGGGCAGAGTGTGTCCTCAAGTTCACTGATGACACAAAGCTGGGAAGAGCAGCCAATACCCCAGAGGGCTGTGCAGCCCTTCAGAAGGACTTCAACAGCTTGGAGAGATGGCCAGAGAAGAACTGAAATTCAACAAAGGCAAATGCAGCGTCCTGTACCTGGAGAAGAATAACCCACCAGTACAGGCTGACCTGCTGGAAAGCAGCTCTATGGAGAAGAATGTGGGGGTGCTGGTAGACAGTAAGCTGTCCATGAGCCAGCAGTGTATCCTTGTGGCCAAGACAACAAACAGAATAGTGGAATGCATTACAAAGAGCACTGCCAGCAGGTCAAGTGAGATGATTCTGCCCCTCTACTCAGCTTTGGTGAGGCCACATCTGGGGTGCTGTTCTAGGCTTCTCAGTACAGGACAGACATGGAGATTCTGGAGCAGGATGGTTAGGGGACGGGAACATCTCTCCTATGAAGAAAGGCTGAGGAAATGGCCTCTTCAGCCTTCAGGAGAGATGACTGAGAGGGGACTTCATCAATGTCTATCAGTATCTGAAAGGAGGGTGTCCAGAGGATGGAGCCAGGCTCTTCATGGTGGTGCCAAGCAATAGGACAAGAGGCAATGGGCAGAAACTGATGCACAGGACGTTCCACATAAACAAGAGGAAGAACTTTGCTGCTCAGGTGGCAGAGCATTGGAACCAACTGCTCAGAGAGGTTGTGGAGTCTCTGATTGTTGGACCAGATGATCCACTGTGGTCTCTTCCAAAACGACCCCATTCTGTGATTCTGTGAGAAAAAAACAGGAATGCAATATAGCAGTAGGTATGGTCAACAGAAATTGGTAGAGTTTTAGATGTAGTGATTCTTTCTGAGACACTATGCTTTCTTTTAGAAATTTTATGAGATCGCATTTTCATAATTATGTAATACCTAACTGGGCATTGACTGCTATGTAGACTGTCATCTGGAATTGCATACTACCTTAGGGCAGAGAAAGGCATGGAATGCGTCTCATTTGTATGCATATTTTACATCTGTGTGTCTTTTTTCATGTGCTGTAGGTAAGGAAAAATTGGTTGGCTCTGAAATCTTTTACTTGTATCTTATGTGTATTATGTTTCCTTGTCCTTGATGGGAGAAAAGATGTTTTCTGTCAGGACAACAGCTTCTGTTGATACAAATAGAGCACTTTGGGGATAATTTAACAGATGTTAGTTGAAAATTACTAAGACTATTCAGTGGGGGAATAAGGTGGTGAAAAGTTATATTTAGTATTTAATTATTAATATGGAACTTACTTCATCAAATACATGAAAGAGATCTGGATATCTTTATAACCTCACTGCAATCTCTTTTCAGGTAGTTGTAAAGAGCGATAAGGTCCCCCCGAGCCTCATTTTCTCCAGATTTAACAGCCCCAGTTCCGTCAGCTGCTTCTCCTGTGCTCCGGACCCTTCAGCAGCTTTGTCACTCTTCTTTGGACAAGCTCTGGCACCTCAATATCTTTTTGCAGTGAGGGGCCCAAAACTGAGCACAGGACTTGAGGTGCAACCTCACCAGTGCTGAGTACAGGGGGATGAACACTGCCCTGGTGCTGCTGGCCACACTATTGCTGATACAAGCCAGGATGCCATTGGCCTCCTTGACCACCTGGGCAGACACTGGTTCATGTTCAGCCAGCTGTTGACTGACACCTGCAAGTCCCTTCCTGCCAGGCAGCTTTCCAGCTGCTCTTCCTCAAGCCTGTAGCATTGCGTGGGGCCTAAGGGCAGAACCCAGCCCTTGTTCTTGTTGAACCTCATACAATTGGCCTCAGTCCATTGATTCAGCCTGTGCAAATCATCCCTTCAGAGCCTTCCTACCCTCCCGCAGATCAGCACTCCCATGCAACCTGGTGTGAACCGACTGAGGGTATATTCCATCCCTTGTCCAGATCACTGATAAAGATATTAAAAGAGAATTGGCCCCAACATTAAGACTAGGGGAACCCCTGTAGTAACTGACATCCTTCTGTGCATACCACATTTTATCACCCCACATTTTGGGGCCAGCCATCCAGACGCTTTGGTACCTGGCAAAGAGTGCACCTGCCCAAGCCGTGAGCAGCCATGTACAGACTTGTATGGTTGCCACCAGACTGTTGGCTGAACCTGGATTCCAGCACTAGACCTGCTCTTATTACTCAGGTGCTGTTTTGTCAGTGTTCTGCCCGTTTTGCTGTCACACTCAGCTTCTATCTTACATTGCTTTGCAGAGTAACTCATTTCTGCAGCTCCCTGGCACATATAACATCGCCTCTTTCACTTTCAGATGTCCTCTTGTTCCTGCCAGATGGATAGGAGGTTGCTTTGGCTTCATGTCCCCAGGTTCAGCCAGTCATGAGCCTGAGCACATATTCCTGATTCACAAACAAATACAGCTGGTCACACAGATAAAAAGGGTGGTGGCATAAACATGAACAGCACACTCATTTCTGTTCCACCTTTCCCGCTGATTTGGTTTAAACCTGCTCGTAGAATATGCACAAGCACAATGTGCTTCTTTTCAGTAGCTTGGCCCAGAGCCTGGTCTCCTCCACTTCCTTGAATCTGAACCCATGGGTATCAGACCCTTGGCCTGCCTCTCTGGATAAGGTCACTCACACCCCTTACTCTACTCATTGGCTGCTCCAACTTGAACTTGTCTAGTGGCTTGTGTACATATGAACATAGAGGACAGAGAGACACAGCCAGAAAAAAGAAACAGAATCATAAGAAGAAAAGACAGATTTCACTTATCAAGCAGAGGATTTAATAGAAATGCATTGACCAACAGGTTACTTACATACAATGGGTGACTTTGGGCCCCTTTTCCCTCTTCTGTCTGCATCCTTTAGGATGTCCTTTGTCCTTCAGACAATGACCCCTTTTAGTTTGCATGGTTTTCTGGGAAATTTATTTTGCTGACTCATTTTGGTGAGCTTCCCACCTGGGAAGATGATCTAATAATTGTCCTTTAGTAGTCAAAGAATTAGCTGAGCCAGTATACTCTTCCACTGACTAAGTTGCCTGGTTACCTTCACCTGTCACTGCTTTTCTGATCCTTTCCATGGTTTTGTTCAATGTGATTAACATTTAATGAGATATCCTAACTTAGGTAATGAAAGACATGAAATATATGTCTTTATAAAGTATTCTATCTGGTAAATGCCATAAAATTTTTTTTGTACCCTCCTTACTATAAAATAGGCAAATATTTAATTTGTATTTCTTTTTCATTTTTATATTTAGATATACACTTAAGACTGCAGTTTTCAAGTTCCAGAGCTGCTTTTGCTCCATACTAATCCTATGTCAGAGCATGCTGTGTACAATACTATGTAACTCTAAATAAAGCACATGCTAGCTCTTTTTTCCCTACAAAGAAAACCCACTTTGTATGGTTTCCACTCAAAGAAAACTGACTTTGATGTTCCAATAGCATGTGCCCTAATATATATTAGATGCTAATCTGCAAAGCAGGACACTATAGTAGATTATACAAGCATGAAAAAGAATGTCTAGACAGAGCCAGAAGACCTTCTGCCTTTGGCACAAATCCCAGTTGTTCTTCATCAGTTTGTATTCAGAGTCTGGGAAGTATGGGAATAGAAGCTACACAGAGCTTTCTGATTTTCTCTGGATTAAGCAAGAAATCGAGAGTGAAAAAAACTAAGAGTGAAGAACCTAGATAACCATTTAAATAAAACAGACATTTCCTAAGAGTGGCAGAATTAGTGAAATCTCTTTAAAAAATCTGTGTCTTTTTTTTTCCAATTCATTTTCATTCATGATATCACCTGCATTAATTTGTGGGTTTACCCATGTGCCTAACCTGAGCTCTGGACTGTCTATATGTATACTGCTTTTGTTTCAGTACTTGTAGCCTGGCTGTCCAGTTCCCCCAGCTGTTCAAAGAAGACACTAAAATTTGGATTATTCTTATGATCACTGATTTTTATGGCTTTTTTTTTTCATACTCTAACATTTATCTCATGTTTAGCATAACTCAGCTGAAAAGTTATAGGGGTAGATGGATTTAGACAAACAAAAAAGATAAGTCATAAGTCTTCTTTTTTCAGAAGACCAGGCTGAAAACAGAAAATTTGAGAAAGTGAACTCATCCTTATTATTCTCTGTTTATTTACAAATTTCAAAAATTGTATATGTGAAAGAGGGTAGAGAGCTAATTTGTTTATTTACTTTCCTTGAGTACTTTTTATGTCAAAAGTAATTGCTCAGGAAGATGGAGATCACAGGAAATCCTACAGACCTTAGAGTGCTGGGTTTGGCTGTCTGGCTTCTTAGATAAGTGGGTAATAGACATATTTTGTCCTGAAAACTTGTTCTAAGTTCTTTCCAGTAAAAGAAAAAAAAAAAACAACCAACCTGCAAAATCGCAAAATAAACCCAGTGTGTGTGTTATTTGAGGAGAAGTATATTTTATTTCTGATGGCAGAAAAGCCACTGTTCTCTCAGTCTTCTCTCTGTGCAGTGGCACAACAATGTACAGCCTCTTTTCTCCCCTTCTGTGAGGAGCCAATGAGTTTGTTATGCCTCAACAGTGGTTATCAAAGGCACATCGGGGAGAGGTGGCACATGTGCCATGTCCAAGAGGCAGCCAGGAGGAGATGGAGGAAAGCCTTGTGCCTGGCCACCATTTCATGTCATGCATGGGACCGGCAGTCAGCAGGGGAACACCGAAGACACTGCACCCCAGAGACACTCTCCAGTCAGATGGCAAAAGGTCTCTGCCAATGGACTGCACTGGGACATTGGACTGGGCCAATGGTCTCCTGACAGGAAGTGGACCTTCGGAGGAGCCGGGGGCATAAAAAGTAACTCCATCAAAAATCTTGGGGGCTGTTCTGTTCTTTGTCTTTTAACTGTTTGGGGGCCTTTCAAACCTGCTTTTGGAGTCCTGCCTTTTGGCTCTTCTGCCATCACTGGCTCTTGCTTGCCCTCACATCTGCCCTGCCTGCCTGTGTCCCTGACCAGTGCCCTGCCTGCTCTGTCTCTGCATCCCTTCCTGAGTCACCTGTGTCCAACCCTGCCTGCCTCTGAGCCTGCCCTCCACTGTGATCCTCGCTGTGACTCTGTCCAGGCTCCTGGACCTCCTGTCCGAGCACCCCTCATCTTGTGTCTGGTCGCCTGTCACCACAGGAGCCATGCCCAGGCAGGCAGCGTGCACAGCGCCTGCCTTGGGACATGGACAGCACTCCCTGACCTCTGGTGGTAATGTCCTCTTTTCCCTCAGTCTCCCCTCTCCCTCTCTCCCATTTTTGCTTCCTTTTCCTTTGTCTTCTCTAGCCCTCTTTAGTAGGGTACTCCTTTTTATTTTGCCTTTTTGTTACCAATAAACGGTTCTCAGATACAACATCTGCCTCGTTTAGCTTAATTCTGTTCCCAACCATCCATAACTAAAAGAAGTCCCTGCTGTTCCCCACATTGGAACGCAACACCTTTTTTCTTCTCTTTGTGAGAACAGTCGAGGGTCACTCTCATCAGCCTCTGGGCAGATGATCAGTCATTGATGCAAGAAGCATAGATGGCACCAAAAATCTTTAGCATCTGGGGTGGGAGGAGTTTGTAGAAAGGAAATTAGACTGAAAACTGGAGCAATGCAAGCAGATGAAATTTAATATAAAGATATACATTAATCCTGAGGGGCACAGGAAAAAGCTATTTTTATGTGGCTTCACTTCTTCATACACAGATCCCTTTTAACACAAGGAGATAGCTAATGGCATAAGTCAAGCAGGTTCCCATTATATAAGAAATAGTAACAAGTTATGAAGTTTGCATGGTTCATTTGGGGTCTGGATGAATGCTAGAAATTCCAAATGGGTGCCTAGGACTGGAACTCTGCTCAAGATACTCAGCGCGATTCACGGTGCAATATGGAGATATGGAAGGTTATCAGGAAATGCCATACCTGTGCAAACTATGAACAGACACAAAAAACTTACAGCTAGGGCATCGTCATTGGAATGACCCTCAGTACCTGTGACCATTCAGGTCAGCTACAAACTGTGGAGTCCCTTGAAAAATATAATAAAAAATAAACATTTTACCTCTATTCTCCAAATAGAGTGAAATAAAATATAAGTCAGCCAGTATCTTGAGCAAGTCAGGATATTTCATTGTTTCTCTATTTTACCAAAATTACTATGACTTCTGGCACTTATGACTCCTTTTTCAGTTTCTAATTAATCAGATTTAGTCCAAAAGAGTAATATGGAGAAAAAAAAAACACAAAAAACACCATCCATTTTACAGTTTGACTAGTTACCTTTGCCAATATTGTATTAAAAAACACTACTTTTTTTATAGTTAGATAAGGAAATAATTATTATAGTTTAAAAACCCCTTTAAACCACAGCATTGTAGAAAGAAAAAAAGAGCTAATTTGGCTTTTTCACACTCACATGCAATCTTTACTCAAAAATACCTGGTTGCTCATAGTCTCCAATTAGGTGTACAGAGATCCATCAGAAAATGTTATCGTGATCAAATGTGAACTTTGATTTGTTTCTCTGCAGTTGTATCTTTAATAGATTCTTCATCTATAACAGCAAAGAAATCAATAGTAGTATCATGAAAATAGGAAGATTTTTGTGTAAAACTGCATAAGAAATGCAATTCTATATATTTAATCAATTAATTTCTTTACTACAGAAACAGCTGTAGTAAAGAAAGAAACAGCTTTAACAATCAGGGCACTTATTTTTAATAACTGAAGAACAGTCTTCAGAAAAATTCAGGAACTGCTGAAGTATTTCAGGAGAATGCAGATGATTTATCCTTTACTTAGGAACTAAAGAAATAGGTTTTAAAAATAAATCCTTTATTTATACAATGATGGTCAGCTGTAGACTTTTATGGAAGAGTACAAACACTTCCAAAATCCAAGACTGTCTCAAAATAATGATACAGAAATGGCACCTTAAAATGCTTACCGTCTCTAACACAATATAGGCAAGAGGAAGAATGACATGCCTTCAGGTCTTTCCTTCAAGGGTTATTTTTATCTTAATCCCTGAAAAAAAAAGAAAAATAAATCAAATAGACTCTCAGATCCCAGACTTGTGTGATCACTAAGCTACGTAGTCAGAGTTCACTTTTCTTCCCTTGTCTGTGAATCCAGTGTTCCAGAACAAGAAGGTGAAGTATTTTAAAATTTCAGAATTCCTATACTCAATTGGAACACACAACACTATCATACTTAAAACTTCTTTTCTGGACTCTTCACAAGGAGGAAAAAAATAGACATTTACAGAGCAAAATTTTTGACATTTATCTCATGATGAGATGAATAGCACCCAAAAGTAAACGTAACTTTTCTCTAACTATGAATATTTTAGAGTAGTGGGAATGAATTTCATTACTTGAAGTTCTCATGACAACATGGAATGCAAAATGGTAAAATACTCTATTTTGTTCAAGGAGAAAGTAGACTTTAATATGGTTTGTCCAGTAAAGTCAGTGGAAAGTACTGACCATGCTCTACAATCAGTACGTTCTAAGAATGATTGGTGGATCCACTGAAAAGAAGAAATTTGTAGGAATATCTGATTTGTTGTTCCTAAAAGGACTTAATCGTGGGCTAGGGGCCCCTTGTTCAGCAGTGTCCAAGATGTATATGACTCTCAGGATGTCTAGAAGGGCATCTCTAGATAATGATGGAATACAGGGCTGATTACAATTAAATAGGTGAGATATTTTTAACTATGCAGATAGATGATCAGGGATCTTTGCCAGTACAGCCTTTCATTGACTATCCAACTCTATTCTTCATTCTGTTGAGTTCATCTACCTAATCTCACAGCTCTATGTTCATAAAAATAATTAATACCAGTTAGGAGTATCACAAATCCATTGCCAGCAGGCAGAGACACTCCTGTAACAGTTTCTTTCCGGAGCAGAGTTATGAGGACTGATATCTAACAAAAAGAGAGGGAAGGGATAAGGTGAAATTAGAAAATACCTCTTTACATTCATAAAAGTTCATACATATAAAACACATATGCAAGTGAGACCATCATTCTGGTTTCAAGTACTTATTGCTTGACAAGTGGACATATGTGCCTTGGCTTCCTTTCACCTTCTATTCTGCTGGTTATACAGAGCAGCTGTGACCCTAAATTTAAGCTAGGATTATGACTGTTATCTCTTGACAAATTTGTTCACAATTCTGCAGACATTTTTGCTGATTCAATACCACTTAACACTGGCATATATCCAGATTTCTGCAGAAACTGCAGTTATGCTGAGCTTTTGAAATATCTTTATTTTGTACAAAGACAAGTATATGAGTATTAGAGCAAACATCAGTTTCATATAAAATGAAGTCAAGATTTGAATGAAAAAGGGGAGGTCTGATCCTTCACTACCATACATCTAGAATGATTACAAAGATTTGATGGCAATTTCAGCTAGAAATATACCAGGGAGAAACCACTGACTTAAATACGGTAGAAGGGCCTGATTCTGCTTATTTTTTTTTCTTAAATATGTCTGTGTACGTGTGTGCGCGTGTGTGTGTGTGTGTGTTGAGGGAGGTGATTGTCCTGCTTTGCTCTGCGCTGGTGTGGTCTCCCCTCAAGTCCTGTCTGCAGTTTTCAGCACCACAATATAAGAAAGACAGTGAGCTGCAAGAAAGTGTCGAAAGCGGAGGAGAACAGAGATAGTGAGGGCCTTGAGGGGAAGCCATATGAAGAGCAGCTGCAGTCTTTTGGTCTGTTCAGCCTGGAGAAGAGACTGAGAAGAGACCTCATAGCAGTCTGCAAATTCCTTGTGAGGAGAAGGGGAGGGGCAGACAGTGATCCCTTCTCTCTGGTGACCAGTGACAGGACCTGAGGGAATGCCATGAAGCTGTGTCAGGGGGTATGTATTTAGTCAGATGTTAGGGAAAAAGTTCTTCACCCAGAGGATGGTTGGACGCTGGAACAGGCTCCCCAGGGTAGAATCACAGCACCAGCCTGACAAAGTTCGAGAAGCATTTGGACCATGCTCTCAGGCACGAGGTGGGATTCCTGGGGCTGTCCTGGGGCCATGAGCTGGACTCAATGATCTTTGTGAGTTCCTTCCAACTCAGAATATTCTATGATATATGTATATGCAAAATTACTATATGGATTCTGAAAGCTTGAACTTGTTTTAAAGTGTTAGAAAACTGGAATGAAACATTTCTTGACTCTCACTTGCATTACCTATAGTGCCATATTTGCAAAAATATTTTTCACATCAAAAAAGGAAAAGAAGTCAAGATTTTAGATTTCTATATGGCTTTAGCAAACATTGACTAAAATATCTTCTGTTGTAGATGTTGTAGTTTTGATATTTTTTTACCCCTAGAAGCAGAAAAAAATTCTAAATGCAGAACACAAATTAAAAATGAAATAACACAATTTTCCTTTAATTTTTCCACTAGCATCTTATGAGTTGTTAATGAAGCTGAAGTAATTTTACAACAATACAAAAAAAAAAAATGTCCTTGCTATCTGTACAAGTGAGATTTAATTATTGAGAAATATTCCTTTACATTGTCTACACACACACACAAGATCAAACAAATGATGCCTTTCAGTTGTACTTCTAGTAATTTTAAAGTTTGTGGCTTTTTAAATCAGTGGCTGTTGGAACAATAAAATGAGATTCAATGGCAACTTGACAGCTCAGCAAGTGCAGTATGATATTTTCCCTGGTGCCGCAGGATACCTATGAACATTTGAAAATGTGTTTTGAAATGTGCCAAATAGTTTTATTTAATATGGACACTTCAGAAAAAGAACTGATCAGCATGTGGCCATTATGGGCATTGCATTGCTCTGACACATTCTAGCAGCATGAGACTTGAAAGAGTTCTTTTATTAAATTTCTGATTAAATGTCTGAATGCTTGTTGAGAATGAAAAGTAGGACTGCCATAAATAATAGTAGAGCTGAGTACATTTAATTCCCAAAAATATTTGTGTATCTCTTCTTATCCTATACTGCTCATAGACATTTTTGTTAAAGACCCCAAGTCCATTTGCTTGAGAAAAATATTTGCAGAAATTATGAGCAATGCACATTTTGTTTATAATGTTTGTTATAATGTTTATAATGTTTGTTCCATGTCAAGATTCCGCTCTGCACAGAAAAAGGGGCTAATTTCAACATTTCAAAGAAATACAGTGTCCCCAGTATTCATTTTGTACTGAAAAATGTGTAACGTATTATGTTACAAACACCTGCGTTTCAGGTTGTTTTGGGGGCAGATTGTAGGTACTGATAGGCATATGACTATACCTGATTATTCCACTTTAATTCCCTAGAAGATGAACTTTAATAAAAGCAGATGGGGAAAGATGACTGGCCAGCCAGTCTTACCAGGTAAGAATTCACCAGGTAAAAATTGAATAAGGACAGTTTTGTGGTTTAACCCCAGGAAGCAGCACAGTCCCACAGAGCCCCTGCTAACTCTTCCACAGTGGGATGGGGAGAAAATCAGTAAGGTAAAAGGGAGAAAATTCATGGGTCAAGATAAACACCACTTAAAAGCTAAAGTCCTGCACACAAGCAAAACAAAACAAGAAATTCATTTGCCAAATCCCATTGGCAGGCAGGTGTTCAGCCATTCCCAGGCAAGCATCAGGCAAAGTGGTGACTTGGGAAGACTAATGGCATCCCTCCGAACATCCCTTCTCTTCCTTCTCCATCTTCCCCCAGCTTTATATGCTGAGCACGATGCCACATGGGATGGAACATCCTGTTGATCAGCTGGGGTCATCTGTCCTGGCCTTATTGCTATGTAAGCCCTGATCAGCAAAAGCTAAAATATTGGTATGCTAACACCATGCTCATTACAAATACAAAATATAGCATCATAGGGGCTTCTGTGATAAAAATTAAATGTATTACAGCCAGAACCAGCACAAAGAGCGATAGAACTCCTGAATCTGAGTGGTTTGACTCAAAGGACAAATGTCTTTGATCACTGAGAGAAACAAACAAAGCTAGTCCCATTTAACAAGCGCTCATTCACAGAGGGAATGATGACCAGACAAGTCCAAACTTCTGACAAAGAGACTGATGAGAAATCTGAAAATTTTGAAATGTCAAATCTTGCCCTGTATGATAATAGACCAGGAGGTAAAAATTATCTGGTTTTTATTGGTTTGAAATGTTTTCACACTTTCACCTTTATGTCTACATCAACAACAGGATTGAAGAACCTTGTGAAGAATTTCAGGTGTGACTTAGCGATCTGAATTCTAGACTTTGGATCCTAAAAATAGTTGCTTATTTGCAATGAATTTTATAGAATCTGAATGATCCAGACATCTATTTTTTAATTAAAATTCCCCTATATCCTAGTTTTCCACTTCTGTGACTACCTGCAGCATGACTTCTTGTTTAAAATGTGTGCTGTATGCTGTAACATTTCCTTAACTTGTCCAATTTGCTGTTTTACACTGCACTAGTACCTGCATTGAGAATAAATACATTATATGTTGACAAAGTTACTTGCAAAATGTAATGCTACTAATCATTTTCCATGCAAAGCAAACTGATTTAAAAAAAAATTGAATTTAGAGTTAAATCACTACCCTGCAATGCAGGAGAAAACAGTGGTATCCAGATGGTAATTTTCTGCCCTTTAGTTAAATTTAAACTGGCAGATTCTCCTTGTAATGGTCTTCAAAGGACTTTGTTGTCTTTTTGAGAATAAATACAGAATAATACATTATGCAGATAGTAACTTTACTAGTCTGATTTCATCAGTCTCACTTAATTTTGGTATAGCCGGTCTTATTCCAAATCTCATATGTCAAACGAAAATTCTTAAGACTGAGTAAAATTTATTCAGAAGTCACGGTGTGTCAGTCTCTCTTGCTGAAGTAGCCTCCCTTATTACAGCATCATTAAAAAGGTTATTTAGGCCAAACAATGAGAGACACAGTCTCACACTGAAAATGTTTCTCTCGTTTAATATTAAAGGACTTTCAGCTGTGAAGGAAAAGCAACATTTTTTATTCGTACAAAAAAAATGTTTGATGCATATAATATCATGCTGTCTTACATTTAAGTTTATAAAAGATATTTGGAAAAAAGGCCAGAAACTCCCCTTTTTAATTACCTTCCTTATCTATGCCAAGACAAAGTTGCATTTATTAGGACACATATGCTCTATTTGAATATAATTATTCAACCTATTATTCATCTAATAAATTGTGATCACCAGCAAATGTCTGACATGACTGAAAATAGGAGGTTCCTTTCTTGAAAGATCTTTCTTGCTGCAGTGCAAATGCTTATGTAGGTGATTGTTTTCACTTTTTTCTTTGTAACAGTGTGTAATATTCTTGATGTGCTAATTTATTCCTTAATGTTCTACTAATTTGATTTATTAAATTTTCTAAATGTATGATCTTGCCCAATATGTAGCCTTGTAATCCCCAATGCCAAATCACTAAATAAAATACTATTCTTCCTCTACCATACAAAAGTGTCATCTTAATTTTCCAATTATGAATATATTTTTCCTGGAATTGTTTGTGTAATAAATTGAAAGAAGAACAATAAAACATTTATTTATGATGGGTCCTTTTATGTTCCATATTTCTGTGGTAACTTGCCATGGTTAAAATCAAGCTGGCAACTAAGCTCCGCACAGCCATTGACTCACTAACCCCCCCTACCAGTGGAGTAGGGGAGAGAACTGGGAAAAAAAAAAAAAAAAAAAAGAAAACTCCTGATTCTAGACAGACAGTTTAACCGCTAAAGCAAAAGTCATGTGTACAAACAAAGCAACAAGGAATTCACTCGCTACTTCCCATGGGCAAGTCGGTGTTCAATCAACTCCAGGAAAGAATGGCTCCAACAAGTATAACTATGACTTGGGAATTAAAAATTGAACATGTGCATCTCCTTCCTCCTTCCTTGCCCAGCTTTATGTGCTGAGCATGCCATATGGTATGGAATGTTCCTTTAGTTATCTGGGGAGGGCCCCCTCCCAACCTCCCATGCACCCCCAGCCTCCTGGGACTCAGGGACCTCTGGGGTGGGCACAGCAGGACACACTGGGGCATGCACAGCCACAACATCTCCTCAGGCCCCTGGTTTAGGTCAAACCTCAGCCTGCCAGTACGGCCAGCGTAGGCTGGAGGAACAGAACAAGGGGGTGAGGTTTAGTTACCTTAAGAACCAGTGCAGAGGTGCCAGGCTGCAAGCACAGCCTTTGACTGCCAGCAGCAGCTGCTGTGGCAACTGCCAAAACCGTGGAGAGCCTTCCAGAACCTTCCGGGCACGGGCAGGTTCAGCAGCTGCTATGGGTGACATTGGCCACTCTCAGCTCCATCAGCCACTGCTGGCAGGCCCTGGGACTTGCCCGCATGGCCACACCTGCCCTCCCAGCCTGTCCAGCTGTGCCCATGCCCACCCCCTTGGATGGGCAGGGCCCATGGCACAGGCAGCTTCAATTCCTCTACAAACTGCTCCCTGAAAGAGTCAGATGTGGTGTTCCTTCCAGGTCCCTTTCATCTGAGACATCTCTGTGATCTGTACCATATAGCAGCTCTCCCTGCAGCTCACTGGGCTCACATCCCACCTCTCCCATGGGAGCCCCATAGGCCTCACCTGAGGCCCCACCTGAGCCCTCCACATTGCAGAGCCCAGCCACAGTTCCCCAAGGCCAGGACAAGTTATCATCCCTTGAAATATCCTCACCCTCCAGGCAGGGCCCCAGTGGGTCTGTTTCCTGAGTGGAGTTTCCCTTGCATTGCCAGGCAGTGCTCAGGAGCCAGGGCGGAAACAGACCCCCATGGCTTGTAGCCAAGGTGAATGATGAGACTTCCAGTCTGGAACACCTGTGCTGGCCCTGACCACCCCAGAATCCCCTACACCTTGGCTGGGCTGGGCTGGATCCTGGGATCGCATCCATCACATCCATTCCATTCCATTCCATTCCATTCCATTCCATTCCATTCCATTCCATTCCATTCCATTCCCATGCAGGTACATTTAGCCTCAGCAGTCGAGTCTGAGGTGGAGTTTGGCAAGGGAAACCACTTTGCATCTTGTCACTCTGTGGGATGGTTTCCCTTAACCCCTTGAATACTCATACTTTCCTGTTCTTGCTCTTTCCCTTTCCCTTAGTCTCTGCACAGATAATTTTTGAGTTGAGTTTTGTACCAATTGATGTTGGATTTTTGTTTCCTTTTTCTCTGTGTGCTTTTACAATCAAGGAGCGAGCCTTGCCAATGAACTTTGCCATGCTAACTTTTATATTAACCGTGCTTTTGCTGATACCTTTTTCTGGCAATTCCTTATGTGACCTAAACCACTCCTTTCCTGCACACCGTAGTCAACATGGTGCACATCAGCAGCTGCTTTGTATATTTGTATTGTGTGTCTCTGGCTTTGTTTTGCTCAGTAGAGTAAAAGAGGCTTCTCTTAACCCAAATGTTTCTGTGCTTCTGTAAAGCCCTGGCTAAAGCATTTCAGATTAAGTCAGCTGCTTACTCAAACACTTTCTGACACTGTTCCCAGCAGGGTAGAACAACAGAGAGCACAGGTGACTCTAATAGAGTCACATAAGAGTTAGGGTTGAAAGGGACCTCTGCAGATCCCCTAGTCCAACCCCTTTGTCAAGGCAGGGTCACCTAGAACAGGAGACACAGGAATGTGTCTGGATAGGTTTTAAAATGTCTCTGGAGAGGGAGATCCCACAAGCCCCCTGGGCAGCCTGTTCCAGCGCTATGCCACTCTCACATACCCTCAGACCCTTTGCATGTTGTGGAGTTGCCCCCATGACAATGCCTGGCCATCTCTCCAGGGAGGCCCCTGTGCCTGGCTTTTTTTGTCATAGCCTCTCCATGCAAGGGACTCCTGGCCCAGGGTCTGGCAGCTGAGGAGAAATGGCTGGGTCTCGGAAGAGCAGCACCCATGGCTTTGCAGTGCACTGCACCTCACCTCACCATAACCACCTGCCACTCCAAGTTTTAAAGACCTACCACCCTTACTGAATTTCTTCAGCAGGCAGTCGGTTACACTCAACATGAAACATCAGTTTCCTGGGATTCTTCACTGTCAGCCAGCTCCTGCCATGGATTTTCACATTTAGTTGCAGGACATGTTTCATACCTGCCGTGTGTGGTGAAATCTGGCTTTGTGAAAACCTGGGATTTTGTCATCCAGTAAAGTAATCTCAGTCTATGAAACTAGATTGAATCAGGTCAGTGGAAGTCGTTGGATATTCTTCAGGTTTTCCTATAATTATTTCTGCAAGAAAATTATTCATCCTTACAGGTAAAGTCCGCAAAATACCTGATATGTTTCTTTGTTCAATTCTTTCTACTGTGAATATTATGGAAAGAAAAAAACCATCTAATTAGATACAGATGACCCATGTATTTTCTTTTTTCACTTCAGGAACATATCTAAGAATATATTACTGAGAGGTCTTTGCATATTCACTGTTTCTAAAGGTTTCACTGCCAAACACTTGTATATTCAGAAGACTTAGAGTTATCTATTTGAAATTTTTATAGCTATTAACAATAGGTGTTGCAGGAAAACCTGAAAGTCTTAATAATCAGACAAGATGTCTGCAGACAAGTTGTGTGCATTTCCCTCAACTTTGGATACTGAAATCCAAAGCTAAACTAGTTACTTTAGGCTCCTCCTTCCTGTCGATGGAGTCTGATAGGCTTCTTCAGGATGTGATCTATTTCTTATTTAAAGGTTTGCAATTATGTGAACAGCCTTTGAAAATGATGTATTTCTCTCCACTGACTATGAAGCAGTACTGAAATAGCTAGGTTAGATATGGATGTTGACATGGCGGATATCCACATTTAATCAGTTGAATATCGATTACAAAAAAAGAAAGTTCTTGCCCCAATGGATTTGCTACCTAAATAAGAAAGGGGGAAATGGAATTTTAAAGACATAAATAGCTTGCACAAAATCAGAACTTAAAGTATCTCCTGAGTCCAATGAAAAGGTTTTAAGCAGAAGGCTGTATCTGCTTCAATTTTCAGTATGCAGTTGTTCTTTCAAAGCTTTTTTGGCACCCTGAAAAAGTTCTCATACTACACTGCTATGTTGATGACAGTTTTTCTATGTTTATTTTCTAACTTATTTCCATTGTACTAAAAATGCTGTTTGATTCACTTCTACATAGAGACCTCATAAAAAATTGAAAGGCTTCAATAATTTTAAATCATTCTACACTGCATATAGAGATTTAAATTTCAGTTCTATTTTTTTTATTAGCATTTTAATTTGGAAGGTACTACGCTTCTACAAGATTTAAAATTATTGGAGCATTTCAAATTTTTATAAGCTTTCCAGTAAAGATGTGACTATGGTTCTGGGCTTATAAAGTATAGGACAATTTAAATTTAATCTAAATTATTTAAGTGCTTCAGAGTTCAGGGAGATTTTTCAATCTCTCAAACTAGGATCCATGTTCAGAGACTAGAGCAATCTTCTAATGTAAAGTGCTTTCATCGTTTTAAAGACCTGTGGGCATCATTCTGAAAGGGCCTTTTTTATTTTCAGTTTGTTAATTTAAATTATTTGTTTTCACCTGCAGTTTATGGAAAGGAAAAAAGGTATTATAAGAACATAAAGGGAAGTCTGTTTCCTCTAGAAGATTTTGGATAAAAATGAACTTTCCTGCTGAGATAGATGGTGAGGTAATGTGAAGAACACTTTTTACTAATGTACATGTTGAAATTTGCTGTCAGATGTTACACATTCTATAGTCTCACCTATGCCCATTGATATTAGGTGTACTCATTATTGTACAATATCAAAGACATATAGCTTCCATGTTCAATCTTTTTAAGACTTAGTTTCACCTGGAGAGGAGCCAAAATGTATTTAATTGTATTTTGTTTAACTTTCGTCTAATGTGAAGATGTTAACTTCTGGTAAAATCAAAAAGGTATCTGCCATTTCTAAAGTCATCTTTATCCTACAATCAACAAAATATTATGGCATTGAAGACATATGGATGTCTGATTCATACAATCTTTTGAAGCAAAATTTCGAAGACCATTGTTGTTGCCTGGGAAGAATTCTGTCAGCATCACCAGTTATTTTAGAATGCAATGTCACCATCCATGTACATGTGAACACAACTAATTGACCTTGTGTTTTCCATCACTATGACAGCTATTTTCTTTTACTGGAACATCATTTGCAATTCAGATTGCAAATGTCATTCATTTTTCATGGCACTAGAAAACTAGAAGCAGAGAGGAATTGTCGAATGTCCTGGTTGCAAAGAGGAGAGAGGAGCTTGGTGAGGTGTGGTTGTCTCAGTTTTTATTCTATATCACTCAAATCATCACTGGGAGGTGTGATTTCAGGATGAAAATGAGGGCAGTCCTCTCTCTCTCTTCAGCAGGAGACCCACTGTGGACCCCAGTTCCTCTGCCATACTGCCAGTCCTTTTCCCTTTCTCGCTGGGATGCAGCTATGGGATGTGGTGCTGAAATGATACCATCAAAAATGTAACAGTAGTACTGACCAAACAGTTCTGGCACAGAGGCTTCCATGGGGAAAGGACTGGCAAGGGAAATGCCAGCCAAGCCAAGCCCATCAAGCTGAGCCTAAACAAGTCAAAAAAAGGCAGTGGGAAAGTGACCATGATCTGTGGGAACAGCCTCCAGAGCAGTGAAGCAGCAGAAGCAGCAGCACAGGCACCTGTGCGAAACTGAGCCACAGTGGAGCAGCAGTGCAACCCAACTCAGGCTACCCAGCTTTTGGGGGGCTTCTTTGTCCGTGTTTGTCATTTTTTTGAGCTTGGGGCAGCCGGGGGGGACACACACATTAACTGCAGGAGCTCCCCTGCCATCTTGCCTTTGTTCCCAGTGGCCATTTGGTATGGTGCATAGGAACAGTTGCCATATTGCCTTTGCATGGGGAAGTCACACTGGCATGACCTATGTGGGGCATCCACCATCTTTTGTTCCTCATTGGTGGTGAACACCTTTTTGTGGGTAAAAAAACCTCTCTTTTTGTATATCTTTGCTATTAATATTTCTGTTATTATGTTTATCTTATTCTATAGCTTTGTTCTTTCAGTAAATTGAAGAGTGGAAGGGGGAGTGGTTTATCTGGAGTTTAATTTCCAGCTAGTGTTAAAATCAGCACATAAAGTTAACACTGAAAGCTGTTAGAATCACTAATTTTGCAGAAATGAGCTTTTAGATTCAGTTTGAGCAAAAGTTACATGAAATCTTTTGTGCATATGTTAATCAAGACGCATCAAGAGCTGCCAGGGAGTAGTCAATTGTGATACTAAAACAAGGCAGTAGGAGCTCTTGAACTAGATCAAGCTGGTGGCAAAATGTCGTCTTTGATCTCCTGGTTTCATGGGTCAGATCCAACCCGGTAGTGGACAGTCACATAATTTACACCACCCTAAACCAGAAAGAGCCTTAAAGATATATTATTTGAATCACTAAAGGTTTGGAAGATCTAAGATGGTTCTTTTGAGGTGAAATAATTGATAAAGCCAATTCTGACCTTTAGTAAAAGAGCAGTGGCCTTCTGTTCGGATAGTAGAATTTTACTGTACAATCCCTGGTAAAGCCCATTTACCACCCACCTGGCTCAAATGCATGTAGGACACACTGAAAATACCAGCACTAAAAAAGCTGTTGACCGTGTAGAGTGGAAATAGATAATTACTAACAGGCATTTGAATCCCAATCCCTCTCAATTAATGATACAAATGGAAAAAGAAAGAAACAAAGTATATTAACCTATGAAAGAGTGTTATTGGCTCTCATTTTTGCAAACTTGAGGACCAGATTCACTGATTTAGTGTAAGTACATTGGTTGCTTTTCTGTACAAAGTAGTCATGAATTTGGTTTAATGGAAAACACTTAGCTGAGTTTACAGCTGTGTTTTGTTCTTAGCATAGTGTAAACCATCTGGAGAATACTACTAAATGTCACCCACAGAATCAAGTCTACATTCTCAGCTGACTTAATTTTAGTTTTTTCCAGTAATGCCAGTTTATACCATTGTCAATATGTATAAGAATCTTCATTAAGCCATTTTTGCTTAAAACAAATTTTTGGTTAAATGAAGACAAGATGACAAACTGTAATAATCTTCAGCAGGAGACTGTTGTATAATACACAACAATTGTTGTAAAATATACAACAAAAGTACTAACTAATCATCCCAACAAATCTGTATAATACAGAAAAATCCTTGTCTCAGGGTTTCTGCACTGAGTAGGTCTGATGGATCATTAATAATATTATAGAGCCACAGAATAAAAGAATATCCCAAGTGGGATATCTGTGGCCATAGTGAACTAAAGGGTTTATTTTAAGACTGAAAATGTATCTGTGGGGAAGGTCTACCATTCTTGTATCATAATAAAAGAAAGGACAATAGTTTTAAAAGAGAAGTTAAAAATAAAATGCAGAAAAGATGAGACAGAAGTTGAGAACAAACATTGTGATAATATATCCATGCTCACAAAAACAGATGAAGTTTGCTACATATTCACCTTAGAGATGGTATAAAGATATTTTCAAGATTCTAATATTATCACTGAAGTCATAGTAAGCTGAAAAAAAATCCAACAGAGAAATAAAAACCACAAACCAAGTTTGTGTTCCCAGGCATGTTTTCTGTTCACAGAAAGGAAATGAGGAATATAAGGTAAGACAAAATCTTGTTCTATCACTCTATCGATAATATTGCCAAAGGGTGCTCTTTGATGTAATGTTTTCCCTACTAATAGAAACTTTTTTGCATTTTCCAACTTTAGCTTATGCATGTTAGCCAGAAGACAAAATTTCCAACCATCATAGCTGTGCTAGTAATTGATAAAATGGTGTGTATTACCTATGTATATATGTAAAAAAAAAAAAAAAGTGTTTGTATAAGCATAAGAGATTCCTAATTCCTAACTTTATTAATAAATATTGTCCCTTATAGTTTGAAGAATTACTTTGTTTTTAAGATTTTTAAGACAAATTTCCAAATTCTTTTTTTTCTTCCTTGATTTCTATTCATAATCATAGTTACTGTTTTAT
>WEZZ01038028.1:36551-60549 GCA_013400585.1 Chloropsis cyanopogon | reverse complement strand
TGCCCTTTGGGTTTTTTTTTTTTTTTTTCTTCTTTTTGGTTTGGTTTGGTAGAAATCTCTGATTGTATTTTTGAGGAGAAATTTCACTCTGACTAAAAAGAAATTGTAATCAGCAAATCAATTCAGTTTATAGAACTTCCAGTGAACACATTTTTCTCATAATATTGTCTAGCAGATGAATTGTTTGATGATTGACTGGTTCTCAGTTTTAAAATAAATTAATACTTCAGAAGAATCTGGGGATTTTTAAGGGCAAAATCAACAACACAAAAAAGGCCAAATAAGAAATATAGAGATGTATTTGCTTGATTTTGCACAAAAGCAGGAATCAGCACCCATTTTCACCTGATTTTTTTTTTTACTTTAAAAAACCCAAACCCTGAAAAGTTCCACTACAGCAAGAAAAGTAAATAATGGCAAAATATTTCTCAGACATTTTTGTTATAAAACTTTGTATTGCAATGTAAAATGTTCTTCCTTAAGTCTAATTATCTATTACTCAATCAAGCAAAATGGCAAATGCAATCAAGGTTCATTGAAGTAACCAAAAATTCCAATCAATAAACTCAGAGTGGTAAGTACGGCACCTATAAATTCTTGTAATACATACTGTAAAAATGCTTGTGTATTGTTAGAGTGCTACTCATCTACACATTTTAAATTCTTTATACACATTAATTCATCTTTGCTGACAAATTTGTTCTTTTTTCCCCTGAATTTCCAGTAATATTATGAAACTTAAAATGCAGTAAAGTGACAGCAGATTCTTTAAGAAGTAAAGTTCTGCTGCAAAGACTATGACAAGATCTTGAGTTTTTCCTTATAGATTTTCTTGTACTAACTATTAGCTAAGCAATCTCTGTTTTGATTTTCCTTTTTTTGCATTGCCGTTTTGTTCATGAGGTGTTCTGTTCTTGCGCTGCTAAATTTTTCCCCGATAACACTTTTTATTTTTAATAATAAATGTTTTCAATTTACTAAAATTTGAAAAATCTGCTTTTCTGTTCTTTATACTGTGATTTAAATTTCTAGTGCAATATCTACTACTGGCCCTCTGTAAAATGCTATGAGGACAGCCACAATCCTAGTTTTCCATTTGGTTATTTAATATGAGATTAAAATTACTACAGGTTCCTGGGCTACAGTTCTATCTTAGGCAATGTATCTGTCTGTTTGTCTCCCTGAAATCTGCTTGACTTGGTGGGACATCTTCAGCAGGTAATTGTAAAACTGTAGTGTGTGTGGTCTTCAATAAAAAAATCATCCCTCTACAACAGCAGATATTCTGTTATGTTATACCATGATTACTATGACTCTTAGTCCCACTATGCCAAACTTAGAAGTTACTCCTTCCAAACATCCTGTATCCACAAAATTTATTTGCCTGATGTGGCATCTGATGCATCAAGAATAATAAAAAAGTAGCATTCTTTTTTTCTATAAAAGCAATAGTTTGCTGGCATATTGTATGGTCTCCACTAAAGAGTATCAAGAGCATTCCTGAGCACTGTAACTCTATTGCTTATGTACATGTACCGCTAAATGCCTTAAATTGCTTTAATTATTTATTAGCATGGTTTTGTTTTTCGGTCTCCAGCCATTTCCCAAATAATTTATATTAAGTTCTTGAGTGTTAGGGTGGGTCATGGACCACTCCCAATACACAAATTAGGGGAGTCTATACTTTCTCTGGAGTGTATAAAAATTTAATAGTATGGATAATAGCTGTTTTGAGTTAGCTGAGTTGTGACTCGGAGAAAGGGCCCTGGTGCTTTTAATATATTCATTTAATTCTTTGAGATGTGGTTTTCAATTTATGTGTTACAGAGAATTATGCATAAACCTTCTATACAAAACTGAAGGATTTAATTTGGTGGGAAAACTATTTTTAGTCAGGATTATTGCTCAACAGTTTGTCCGATAATTAGTTTCACCCTTCATAAATGCTATGTTTACTACTTTCCAGGGGAGAAAAGGATTTACTAACACCCAAAAGACATCAGTGTTTCTGATATGCCTTATCAGGTGCCTATTCTCTGAGAGAAGCTAGTACTGTGATTATCTGGCAAGTTCATGGATTACAGAAAATCCCTTGGAGGAAGTTGTGTGCATGACTGTAGCCTCAGGAGAAAGGAAGGACATAAGAATAAATATCTCCTCTGACCAGGATCTACTTCACAGAAATCTACTTCACAGAAAGCAAGCCTGAGGACAGTCATTTTTCAGGGACTGCATCCTAGATGAAAGAGCAATCCCAGAATAAGACACACTCTATCTAGTCAACTTTTCAGCTGAACTGAATAGAAAAACGGTCTTTGGATCAGAACTAAAATAAAGACAGTCAGGCATATTCAATTTCCCCATCCCACAAACCCCCCATAGTTTTGTCTTTGAAAATAATCACTCCATTAAGATTTGAAAAGCAGTACATGCTAGGAAGCCTTCATGCATGTTTTGGTGTTGGTCTAATACAAGAAATTATTTCAAAACTCATGGTCCTAAGCAGGAATATTGCCCACTTCTGTAGGGTCCATAATCCTTGTAATGCAATGTATGTCAGTATTATTTTGTTTCCGTTATTCATAATGATATGAGTATTATTATCAATGTTATCAATATTATTTTGGCCTGGAAAATGCAATTATTTAAATATGTTTAAATTCTGCAATTCTAGGTTTTCTGTTTCTCTTTGCTGCCCACTGGACAGTTAGACCTGAATTGTTAGAAGCATTTGTTTGGATGAACTTTGGATATGCTATTCTAATCAGATGTTTGACATTAGTACCTATGGGTTCTGCTACACAGATATATGGGAAGGACACAGAATAGGAAGAGGAGCTAAGCAGGAGAAGGAGCAGGGGGACCATGGATGCTGGAAACTTCATCAATTCACACAGATCAGCTACAGAAGTTTCTCACTGACTAGTTCCAGTGAATTAGTGTGAAAAGTCCTGGGAAGCTTCTTTCATGCTCACTGTCCTGGGGACCTGCCCAGAAATTTGCCTGGTTACTGAATTGTGGATTTTGAGTCTAATTTTCCTTCTTAAAATTCAGTACTCATGTACCATTATGCTAAGTAAACTCATTAATTATTTTTCTAGATTCTACTAGTTCATTGTGGCTGTTCCACATTTCACTATTTTTCTCAATTTTTCAATCAGTTCCTCTCTATTTGCATGTAGGTCAAGGATGGCTTCTCCTCTAGTTGGTACATGGTTGGCTGTCTTCAGTTACTAGGAGATAATTCCTCTGTAAATGGTGTTTTGTGATTCTGAGTACCTTGAGATTTTGTCCAGGAAATTTTCATTCCTTCAAGTCTCTAGTCATATACCATCTGTCATTTCTTCTTTGCATTTAATTCCTTGCAACTTTACCTAAAAACTGAAGCATTGCATTCATTAACAACGGTTTGTTGAGTTCTCCCGTATGTAGACCTGCAGCTTTCAAATGGATTAAAGAAATTATGCACTTATCTTTGCTTGGGTTTGTTTTGGGTTGTGGTTTTGGTTTCTTTTTCTTTTATATGGAGTTAATTATATCTACCCAATAATGTGGGGCTATTTAAAATCCTAGTAAGAATTCTGATTCCAACTAACTTTTCCTTTATGTACATAATTGTCTCTATATATTGGAATTCTAGTTGCAAAAATAATCTTTCATAGGCACACTTTCAATGAAGCACATTATGTTATTGTAATACCATCTTTTAATATTATTTTTGTGTCTTCCTGTTATCTTCTCTGTTCTTTTTTTGTAATTATTGAAGTATGTAGTATGTTATTTACTCTTTTTTCCCCCCAGATTTTTTTCACCATGTACTCTGTATAAGATTCAATGTTTTATTAGCAACAGTTTGAATTTCCAGTATGTACCAGATGGAGTTAAAAGGAAGCTATTTTTCCCTCTTCTAACTGCTAACAGTTGTTTAACACTTTTCTGAAGAAATGTACAAATTCTGAACTTAGGTTAAGTAGTCATGTGTCAAAATATGGTAAGTCTCAGCTCAGACTGCTGCAACATGCAATACTTGCAGCTGTTATCATTAATAATAGAGAACATGAAGACAATTGTAATATCTGTTGAAATCCTCAGTATCATAGAAATTATGATCAGCAAATCTTTGACATGATTATTTCATCACTCTATAGCTTGTGAATACTAATAAGATGTACTTTTGACACAGGCATCATGTCTGAACTAAAAAGCCATTACCAAAATTATAATATAAATAAAATGTGGAATGAAAGGCTAATAATGAGTGTGCCAGATGTTATACTCTGAATGCTTAGAATATTTATGGACTGCTCCAGTCAGATGGTGGATGCTCTGGACACATGGAACATTTGAGAAATACAACATCAGAATATACTGAATAATACAGTATGATACAGATGTTTTCTAAGGGATGCTAGTTACTGCATGCCTGACTAAGCACTGGAAGGAAAATTGGAATTTCAGTCGTGTGGAAAAGGGGTCTTGGCACATATTCTACTACTGGTTAAATAGCATTCATCTTTTCACTGATGACTGGAAAATAGTGCTACTTTCATCTGATTCAAAACCAGAGAAAGACAGGAAGAAAATAATCAACAGAGACAGCCAAGCATTTTCAAGCATCTATCAACTGAGTTATGGAATTAATCTGTCAATATTCTGCATCTTAAATCGTATTCTTAAATATATTCAAAACCTGTTTAATGCTTTAGTGTATACTAAATCTATACTAAATAACAATATCTGTGTTATTTGGGAAGTTGTCTTGTCACTGGTTAACTCTGAGAAGCAGAAAATATCTGTGTGTTATAACAAATAGTAGGCTATAGGAAGTGAGAAGTGTAGCTGTAAGGGGCCTAAAGTTTTGTGTCTAGATGAAAAGCACTAATTTCATCTCAAAAAATCATAACCAAAGACTGAGGTCCAACTGTAGGTACTCCAATGAGATATTGAAAAAATGAGAGGGACAAGTAACTTTGACATCTATCAATACTTCCTTATTTTTCCTCAAATCCTGGAACTCATTAATCTAAACTGAACACCATTGGCTATTTTTAAGTGTTGCACTGCTCCTTGCTGAACTTTATGAACTTCCTATCAGCCCATTTCTCCAGCCTGTTGGTATCCCTCTGGATGGTTGCACGACCATTAGTGACTCCTCCCAGTTTGGTGTCATTAGCAAAGTTACTGAGTGAGGATTTATTAAAAATGGCTGCCCCTTTTATAGGGGTCAGCGCTAAAATTCACCTTATTGGTTAATTAACAAGAACGCCTCTCTAACATCATTGGCTTCAGATAGAGAGAACATATTTTGAAAACACACAGAAAGAAATGCAAACTTAGAATGAACAACAACAGCGCTGTTTTGAGAAAGAATCTGTTTGCAAGGTCTGTCAGCTATCCCAAGGACTCGAGATAGTTTCCAGGCTGTCTTTCCAGAGGAAAAGTTTCTTTATGAAAAACCTCTGGGCCCGCTTCTGAATTCTCTCCAAATCCACGGCCTGCCAGCCCCACAACTGAGGGTGAACTCTGTCCAATCATCGAGATCACTGAGGATGGTAAGCAGGACTGGACCAAGTACTGACTGCTGGGGTACACTGCTAGTCACTGGTCTCCAGCTTGCCTCTCTGCCACTGATCATGACCCTCTGGGTCTGTCCATTCTTCCAGTTTTCAAAGCACCTCACAGTCTACTTATACAGCCCATACTTCATCGGCTTGTCTATAAGTATCTTAAAGGAGACAGTGTGAAAGATCTTGCTGAAATAGGAGTAGATATTATCTACTGCTCTACCCTCATCTGCCAGGACAGTCATTTCACTACAGAAGTTCATTAAGTTTGTCGAGTGTGTGCTTATTCCCCTCGGTGAAACCTTGCTGACTATTCCTGATGACTGTCTTCTTTACATTCCTGAAATAGAGTTTAGATTTAGTTTAACGCCTTAAAGACCTTCAGAGGGACTGAGGCTGACCAGTCTATAGTTCCTGGGTCCTCCTCCTTTCCCTGTCTGATAATAGGAATAACATTTACTTTTGTTTCAGTGACATCAGCAAGCTCTCTCAGAAACTGTGGGTGTATCCCCTCATGGATGATGGATTTATATATGTCTGGTTTGCTCAAGTATTCCTTGGCATGATTCTTTTCCACCAGGTTTTCATCTTCCTTTCTCCAGATTGTTACCCTTGTTTCTGATATCTGGGGTTCCTGAAGTCTGGGTTTTATAGTAGATACTACACTTTCTAGGCAAAGAAGACATTCAGCCCTTCTGCATTTTCTGTGTCTTGTGAACCAGGTCTCTTGTCTCATTCAACAGTGGTTATCCTTCTGTGTTTGTATCCTCTCTGTTTTTTTGTATAAGCAGATTGAAAAGGAATGGAAACCTCAGGGTTTTTTTCAGCCAAAAAAGCTCATGCTGTAACACAAAAAAAAGGAGACAATCACCAAAGAGATGCAGCTTTCTGAAGTGCCGTGTGTTAGCTGGTGAAATACAAAAGATAAATTCTACTCTATTAAAGAATTTTCAGGGAAAAAAGCATGAGACATTATTTTTGATGCCTCACAAGGCATCATTTTGATTAAGAAGAATGGCCAAATGATATCATTGTGTCTGTTGTAAAAGTTAGATAGAATGGGTTTGGGGTCAAAGATTTAAGTTTTTCTGGATTCAATCCAGTGAATTTGGTGCGGAATGAGGCATGTCTGGAAGAAATAATATCATGCACTATCAGGGAGTTCTAGAGTGCTCTTAGAATGTGAAAACTAGCTGAGATTTCCCTAGGAATTATGTTCCAGAGGGAATTTCTAACAGGTAATTCTCTCATAAAGACAAACACCACTCTATATAGAAAACAAGGCTGCCTGTCTTACTATAATAGTTTGGAGTGAATGCTTAAACACCAAGAGTTCCAGTGGAGTGTATCACAGTCATTAAATGAGTACTGAGGGAAACTAATCTCACAGCTGGTCATTAGCTAAAAGTTCTGAGAAGTAGACTGCAGTTTCCCAAAGTCATTGAGGAAACTAAGTCTCATGCAACAGAGAAAAAAATATAATCCAAATTCCTGAACGCCTTTGTGAATCTTGGCCTGAGGCAAAATTGGTTTAAACTATCTCTTTTATTCAGGCTTTGAAAGGTTTTGAAATGCACTTATATTACTCTGGAGACAGATGGCAACCATCCATTTATGAGGTGTCCTAATATCATACTTTTTCAAGCCCATTTCTCACGAATTTTTCACTATGCATGAAACTATAGAAGGTTATTTCAGAACAAGAGAAGTAAAGACAATTTTCTAACAGGGCTGAAGGGCTTGGGGGTTCAGAAATGCACCTGAGAGGTGAAATATCTAGTTCAAAGACTTAAATTTAGTGTTTGTTAAATACAAGACAGAATCTGTATTACAGAAAAGGTTAAATTGAAAATGCTTTGAAAGAATTTGTTTTGGATGATTTTCTTTTAAAAAAAGTCTTATAGACCCAGTTCTTATGAGGAAGAAATACTGTCCAATCCTCTAGTACATCTTTAGATATACTCAGTAAATTTCATAGCTATTTAACTCTTTAAAATGGGGGTGGAAATGGAAGTTTAATATTTTCATTTAAACCAATATAGTATTTTTTAAACTTACCAAATATTGGGAATAATTACATCTGTATTATCTGGCAAATAAATAGTTGGCCAAAATGCAAAATTTTAGCTCTTCTTCATCCATTGAAATGACATAGCTGATGAAGTAACAGTAACAATTTTTCCAAGCCAAGGAAGATACTGCTGGTCTGTTAAGGTTTGCAATTAAGATTTTATTTGATACAAAGTTGATGAGTTTGAGGTTTATTAGGATTTCTTTTGAATTGCCAAATCATTTGGTGCAGATCATTCCAGAGCCAGGACATGATACAATACAGTTTTATCATTATTAGTATGAGCTGTACTTGAAAGAGTGATCTAGAGGTAAAAAGTGTCCATATTATATTTCCAATTCCCTCAATAAAACAGCTCCTTCAGGGTTCATAATTAGCCATAACAACAGTTATACTGAGCAGAAAAGCTATAGTTTTGGGGTTTTTTGCCTCTGTCTTAGGTAGATTTGCTGCCACCAGCTTTAATGTTCACGTCTTACAGGCCTTTGGGTAATAGGGCTTGGATCAGAAAGTTGTATTCAGAAAAAATAACAAGTCTCTGGGGATTTTTTTTTAACTTCATATTAAGGGGCTTTTGGTGACCATAACAGATTTTAAGGCATAACACCAAAGCTAGAAATTCTTTATGTAAACAATTATGAAGTAATGGGAAAAAAAGTGGTATGCTAACATTTCAAACGCTGCAAGGTTTGAGACTTGTATAAGGCAAATCTCAATATGTTTACTCTAGAGGTCATTCTTCTATGCCATTAACGTATTTTTTTAAAGTCTAAAAGTGGGAAAAGCAGCTGCTAACAGAAGAAAACCAACTCTGTAATAAGATGGTTACCATGTAATTCAAACTACAGGATTTATGAATGGATTTTGCTGTATGAAGAGATGACGTGAAGGGTACTCATGTTGCCTGCTGTGAGAGCATTCATTCAGACTACATGTAGATGAATATTAAGAGAAACAAAGAATAACATCCATGTGTCCTAGGGTGACTGTATTGATGCTTAAATCCCCAAATCGTCTGCTCTATTTATGCTGGATGTTATATTCTGTGCCTCCAAGACTGGGTCAGGGAGCAAAGGCGGGCAGAAGAAGCAGCACAGAGTTTGTTATCGGAGAGACTGCTCACACTCCCACACATGGCCGGGACGGTTGCTGTCTGCAGCACGGACAGAGCAGGATGGAGCTCAATTCTTTGCTCTTAGTTAGTTTAGCTAGCAAAAGCAGAGAAGTGTGCCCTGGACTGTTTTTCTGTCTGTTTTCTTGGGACTGTTCGACCCTGCTCCGGACTGAGGACCCAGGAAACACCAGCAGCCTGCACTTTGCGGCCCACCAGGCCCACCCTGCGCAGCAGCCTTTCCAAGCGCCGGAGGGACTGATACCAGAGCAACCATCAACGGCAGAGACTTTCTGAAGTTGTCATCCCTTCAGAGAGGAGTTTTGGAGTTTTGTCATCTGGTATTGTTTTTTGGTTTTTGTACTGGGGAGTGCCGTGCCTGTAAATAAACAGCTTTCTTCCACTTCTCTCGAGGAAATCTTTTTTCCTGAACCAGCTGGGGGGAGGGGCCGTGTGGGTTTGCTTTTCTGCGGGGGGCCCCCTTTTGGAGGTTCTCTCCCAAATTTGCCCTAAACCAGGACACCGTATAACCTGACCTGCTTAAATTTTGAAGAACAGGCACAATTACAACGATGTGACCATCTAGCCTACACTTACATTAATACTTTGTATACCATAAAAGCTTATACTGTAGAATAATTGACAGAATACTCTATTTCTCAACATCATATAGGGGGATGCACACTATGGACAAATGCCCTGGCCTTATATGTTAATTAAAACTCCATACAGGTTTATTAATGAAGAATTAATCCAAACTCCACGTGAAACAGAAGTTCTTCAACAAAGGACTAGGTTGCTATGTAACAGAACAGAATGCAAGTATAAACTCAGAGGTATTGTATACATTGGGGCACTGAGAATATGGATATTCCTATGCTTAGTAGTATGCAGCAGTGTACACTAGACCTGGTTCTTTTGCTAATTTTAATACTTGTAAAACAAATATACCACAGTTTTGGGGTTTTTGGTTTTTTTCACTATGTATGTCTGACTAAAAAAAGTGTCCTGAGGGCATAATCCTTTAAAATAAACTATGTAAAAAACTTTTTTTTGAGACTGGAGACAAAAACAGTTTGAATATTTCAGCTATTGTAAAGGTGATCATTAAAGGAAGTTACCAGCAATTTTAAATTGGTATCTAGATGTTTTCATTTACCTTACACAATTTCATGGGCACTTATAAGTAGAAATTTGTACTCTAAGCTCTCCTGCAGTTTCTATTAGTCTAAGGTATTTTTATTAATAGTGTGAGAAGATATTGAAATGGGCAATTTAGCATTTTAGGTAAAAATCAGAACACAGAAATTAAAGATGCAATTACCTAAATATAATTTTGGTACTATTTGATAGAATATTTGATATTTACCTGGGGTAAACAGGCATGAGACAATAGCTATAGAAATTCATACCTGCCTTTCTGCTCATAGAGAGACTGCTAGAGGACAGGTGATAAGCTGAGATCATCTGTGAAATGGTCTTAAATTTGTGACTTAACAGACCACAAATAAACATTAGTAATTATCTGCATGTGATTCCATCCAACAAGGTTTAATCATTCTTTTAAATCTAATATAAATATTCAGAAATGGAACCGTGTTTCTAGTTTAATTGAATAGTTTGTTATGTTTGAGTGACATTTTCTTGCTGCAAAACAAATACTCTGAATGTGGGATTTTTCCATATTTTTGTCATTAACGAGTTTGACTATTTCTAATAATGTTTTCCTTGCTGTTTGTGTATGCCTTTTTGCAAACAAGCACAAAAAAACCCCTGTAGTTTTGCATTCAGCTCACAGAGGTATAATCTGTTCCCTTTGCTGGAGGAAATCCTCAGTGATTTGTTGCCAATATTTTAACAAGAGACTCACACAAATCATTCTCCTCTTAAGCCTGTGTTAAATCCGTGCATCAGGAGTATGTGTACTCCAGAGAGGAATGGCAGTAGACTCATTTGTTTCCAATTTAATGTGAAAATGCATCCTCATAAACATAACCAAGAAAGATAGGATCTTATTTGGCTAAAATACTGGTATGAAGCTCCTGAAAATATCCAGACTATGTTCCTTAGTGAAAACATACTGAGGAAAAAATCTGTGTGCAGATAAATTTACTAGGACAGCACTGTGCTTTGAAACAGCATGTGAGCAATACTGTAATTCATTATCTTTTGAGGTGTAATACATGATAAAGTGTTTGTTTTCCTCACCATGGTATCCTTCCTTTGATAAAATCCTAAGAGTTCTCAAATTAAAAATGTTGCAGATATGGTACACACACGCACACACACACCCACACACACACACAAAGTCCAACTACAAAATTTTGTATATTCTGAAAAAAGTTTCCTCCTTCTCAAATTGCATAATTACACCCTTATAATACCATTTGTGTGTGTGTGTGTATTTGTCTTTCCCAGGGCAATTACAAGGGCTTAGGAAAGCACTATTGTATGAGGATTATCCTTAAGAGTTTTCAGAGAATGAGACTAACAGTGCTATATTCCTAAGGATCTTCCCACAAGTAACTGATATAGGAAGAATGCAAACACTCTGCACAGGTCTTCTCCTGACAATGGCTGAGAAACTCTTATAAGAGCCATAACCTTTAGGCTACCATAAATTTGAGTAAAGAAATCTGTTTCTATGCTGTTAGAACTGTTTCACACTACACGGATAAATGAATTATTTATCTGATGAAAAAAAGAGGGATGCAACAGAAGCAACTGTGGCACATCCTGTTCTCATGTGCTCTAGCAGCAGTGCTGTATGATTTAAAATGGTGGCACAGGCTTAATTTTTCTCTAAGGCCATGAAGCATATGTCTCCTCAATAGCAGTTTTAATCTAGTAACTTCCATGAAATATTAACTTTGCTTAATTTTGAATAGAAAAAGCACTTAATAAAACAATCCACACCCTAATCATGAAGAGTCCCCAACAATTTGAATTAAAATATGCTTACTCTTTCTGATCAATAGCTACATAAAAATGTCATGGAAAGGGAATCACTTGTAAGTTTAGCCTGGAAAAGGAGGCCCAGGAGAGGCCTTATCATTCCCTATGCCTACCTGAAAAGAGGTTGTAGGGAGTTGGAGGTCAGTCTCTTCTCCCAGACAACAATTGACAGGACCTGAAAAAATATCCTCAAATTGTGCCAGGAAACATTTAGATTGGATATTAGGAAAAAATTCATCACTGCAAGGGTGGTGAGGCATTGAAATAGGCTTCGGAGGGAAGTTGTGGAATCACTATACCTGGAAGTGTACAAAAAACACATGGATGTGACACTTAGGGATGTAATTTAGAGGTGGACTTCACAGTGCCAGGTTAATGGCTGGACTCAATTTGTGACCATAGAGCAGGCAGGCAAATATTAAAAAGGAGAGAGAACTACAGATAGGAAGTTCATTTTCCTGAATGCTCAAGAACAGTGACTGGAAAACCAAAAATGAGATATGACGAATTAGGAGCATGAATTCCCCTTGGGAGGAATGCAAATAGCGTGAATCTCTTTATTTCTGTGTGCACTTAATTTATTACTGTTCACATCTCTTGTATTTGTCTCATGCTGAATAATAACGTTTACATGATGTCCTGGATTGGGACAAGACAGCGTTAATTTCTGCTGTCACCAGGAGTGGGCAAGGCTAGGACCCAGAGGTTGTTTCTACATCACCTCCCCTCATTTGCTGAGGACAGGGGAGGGGCTCCCTGCTGCGTCTGGCTAGCACGGGGAGGAAGCAGTCGTGAATTTTCAGGGGTTGTCCAGGAGGGGTGAGTAAACATATGTGATTAGTCCAACTTTTTTCTTATATGCTGTTATTAGGACTTTGCTGTTACTGTTTCCTGTCTTGCTTATTAGATGTTTTCAATAAACTGTTGTCTCAACCCATGATCTTTACCTTTTGTTCCTCCAGTTCTTCTCTCTGTTCTGTCTCACAGGGAGAGGAAAGGAGAAGTGAGGAAGTAGCATGTGGTTTAGAGTGGTTCAGTGGGAACACTAAATTAGAAGCTACTATTCCTAAACAACAGCTCTATTTGGCACCCATTGTCAGGCATAAAGTGCTGGGGTCACAACAGCTCTGCCCAGAGCTGGTTGGAAAGAAATTTCATCTAACCATTTGCTGTATTGGGTAATGAACCATGGGTCACAATATTGCTTGGTCTGTTTGTGTGTGTGTGTGGTACCTAACTCTGTATGTATTCCTGTATATCCAATGCCGGCTACTCATGATGCTATTTTTCAGAGCAGAGAGAGGGATCAAAGTTGCTTTGTAGCTATACTGTGTGATTCCAGCTTATGACATAATAACATCAAGGGCAATGAGGGTCATTTGGGATGTGTATTCAGTGTTGCTCTCCTATCCTTACCTCAGGTTCTATCTCTAAAAGTCCATTAGCAATCATACCCTGTCTGTGGGGAGAACTGAGAAAGATGATTTTTCCCGGCTTTTCCTCCTTTTCCTCCTTTAGACATGTTAAAACAACTTTTGAAGATTTTGAATGTCCCTTGGATGTTAAAGAAAGCATGTACTTGTTGCTAGGTCTGCCAGGTCACCTCAGTGCAGTGCACACTACATTTAGAGTTGCAAAAGAGATATTTTAGGATGGCCTTTCAGAGATATGCCCCAAGGTAAGATAGTCAGAAGTGACATGGAAGATGGGAGAAAATGGGCCAGTTCTTGAAGGACGATTCTGCTCCAATGGTTTGAAAATTCACCCCTGATCAACTCAGGACCCTCATAACATGGCAAAATATTTGAAAGAAAAATGCTCTTGCCATTCCAGAGAGGTGTGAAGTTATACAATGAGCTGAGCCTCAGCTACTATTTACCAGACACTGCTTGTCACTAGACAGCATGCTCAGGAGGAACTGGAGGAAAGCAGACCTATAGTGACTTTGATCACTGAAACTGGAGCGGAACAAGAAGAACAATCCATTCTATTCTTATTCCATTCTTATTCCATTCTAATTTCCCTTAGACAAAAGAAGAATTCAAGACCAAATCAATTCACTTAGTGAGGGATAAAGAAGAGGTAGGGCCCTCACAACATTATTATTTAACTGCTGTTTCCAGTAAATTGTTCTTATCTCAACCCATGATCTTTACCTATTGAGCCTCCAATTCTCCTCTCCATTCCACTGCAGTAGGAGTGGGAGGGGAAGGGAGGAGTGAGAGAGCAGCTTCTAGCTTGGAATCGTTAAGTGGGAACACTAAACTGGGGAATACCGTTCCTAAACCATGACACATAGTAACCTGATAGAACAGATCCATGTATTCTGGATATCCTTACAAGGTGATATATCAGATAAATTTTGGCCCCACAGAGCTAAGTGAATATTTTGACATGGAAGTCAATGAATTCAGCATTTCATTGGTCTCCTGTCTTCTCTGAGATGCATAACATTAGCCATTCTGACTATATATTACAAAACCACATCGTTATTTAAGATCTGTCCTCTAACTTTCATTCCTTCCTGCCAACAGACTACAGTGTGTGGTGGTGCATACTCATTTTCACTTAATAATCAGGAAATTGATTAGGATGTGAAGAAGGACAACAAAGTTGATTAAAGGTTTCCCAACACTCACTTGCAGAAAAAAAATTTAAATATGTCTAGCTTGGTTAAGATATAAAAGAAAGGTGATCTGATAATGTGAAGAAATATCTGATGCTGTCAGCATTTCAAATGAAAATATAGCAGACTGTTGCAGGAAGAATTGGAAGGAACAGTATAAAAATACCCAAATGAAAACAGTGTTCTGAACTTGACAGAATAAAATTCAGGCAGTGGATCAGATCAACAACAGACTGAAAATGATGGAAAATCTCAAATATTATGCCTCATTTCATCTTTTCATAATACTCTTCAAAGAAATAACAAGATGACATTGTTTAGAGTGTGGAGCTCAGAATGGTGAATTCTAATTTGAGCTTGGTTACTGACTCATAGGAAAACATGAAGGGATTATTTCCATCAAGGCAAGAATTCTGAAGTATAACGTGGTGATAATAAAAGCCAACTTACTTTTAGGAATGCAAGGAAGAGAAAGTAGATTTAAAATATGAAGTAAATTTATGAAAATGAAAATGGCATGTGTATCAGGATTTTCTGACTGTTGCCTAAAGCAGTAATTCGATTTCTTTAAGGCATCACAGAATATAGATATTGCAGCAGAACATTGAGGGTGAAAGAAAAGTCTTTGAGTTTTACTCCGGAGCACAGTAGAGTTTCCATGTCCTTTGAAAAAAATAGAATACATATAAGGAAGTTTTAAACACTGAGTTGTCTCAAAAGCTGTATATACACATATACATAAGGTACATAAGGTAAGAAATGAAAAATCAAGAGGGTAGTCAAATTATTCATAAAAGCATTAGTCAAATTATTCATAAAGGCATCAAAGTTCTCTGGATATGATAGGCCTTTAAAACTGATACAAACATTGTCTAATAATTACAGATAATAAAATAGGGCTGCCGTTGTTCCATTCACAAGAAAGAAAAGTATTTTTAAAACCTGTATTGCTCAGATTCTTTCAGATTATTTTCTATTGTGACTGTTTTAAGAGTTTTACTATTTTTACAAATACTATTAACTATTTTTTTTACTATTACTATTACTATTACTCTTAACAAACTTAGCTTCTGTAAGTCTCTAAATTATTGTCTGCTTTAATTCAGATAACCATTTCAGAAAACAGGACACATGTTAATTTCTCTAGTAGTCATCAGGAGTCAGCTTCACTAGGTTTGGATGTGTGGATCCTTGTGATAGTGTCCTGTATGAAACAGAAACAGCATTAATTAAGCAAAAAAGGCATTATTAAACAGAAGGAAAAAAAGAAAAAACAGATTTAAGAGAGGGAACATGGTTAACAGTGGGCAAATCTGCCTGTTTAAGCAGATGATCGAGTATAGTAGTATGTGCTTGCAGACCAGAAGGCAAATCCTGGGTATCCTGGGCTGCATCAAAAGCAGCATAGCCAGCGGGTCAAAGGAGGGGATTCTGCCGCTCTACTCTGCTCTGGTGAGACCTCACCTGGGGAGCTATGTCCAGTTCTGGTGTCCTCAGGAAGGACATTGATCTGTTGGATGAAGTCCAGAGGAGGGCCATGAAGGTGATTAGATGATGGAACAGCTTGTCTATCAGGAAAGGATGAGAGAATTGGGATTGTTCCTTAGAGAAGGCTCTGGGGTGACCATGTAGCCTTCAAGTACCTGAAAGAAGCCTACAAGAAAGATGGAGAGGAACTTTTTGTATGGGTATATAGCAATGGGAAAAGGAGAAATGGCTTTTAATGGAAAGAGAGTAGGTATAAATTAGGTATAAGGAAGAAGTTTACCTTGATGGGGGTGAGGACCTGGAACATGTTGCCCAGAGAAGCTGTGAATGCTCCATCCCAGGAAGTGTTCAAGGCCAGGTTGGATGAGACTTTGAGCAACCTGGTCTGGTGGAATGTGTCCCTGCTGATGGCATAGAGGTTGGAATGAGATGAGCTCCAAGGCCCCTTATAGATCAGGCCATTCTATGATTCTATTGGCAAACGTAGTGCAGGGGAACTTGTAGGGTCAGCAGCTATTTTCTCCTTCAATTCTGAATGAGCTCAGAATTAGCAGTTTCAACAGATGTATTTCTATAAACAACACAGAACCTGTATTCATTTACACAAGAGCTTATTTATGAAATTATAAATGTAGACAATCATATATTTAAGCTGAAATATGATGAAAAATATATTGACTGTTCTCATGTTAAAACCAGGAAAAACAATTGAAGCTATTTAAAATCAGAATAATTATAAGGTTTATAGCAGCTGAGTTATAAATCCTTCATGACAGGGAAATGGATTTTTAAGAGAAAATTGCATAGGATTTTTTCCAGAAGTATTTTTGTGAACATCTTCTGAATGAATTTCTGTAAAGCCTATCAGAAAATTTATAAGATCTCAATAGAATGAAAAAAGAAGCAAAATGAACTGAAAAGTTAAGTTTTGTTTTCATTTTAAGAGTGAATAATGATCAGATCAAATTAATTATCTGTTGAGACTACTTAAAGATGAAACAACTACAATTTTCCTGTCTTATCTGTCTGCAGTACTCAATGCTTTTCTATTTTGGCTATTCAAAAGCAGGCCTTGTTGCCCTCTTTTCCCAGTGCATCTGAGAAGCAGATTTATTTAGAAATTATAAGGATTAGGAATAATTTTCAGTTACAGATCAAGCATATGTGTTAAAATGGCATAACTTTCACATAAGCTAAGAATCCACAGCTATTGAAAAAAACCACTGTTATCTTTCTTTTGCATCTGCAAGAGAGAAATGGCATTGTATATACTATTGGACTAACTTTTACATGCCATCTATCTGTGTACTTTTGTCCACTTTGATAAACCTAGCATGCATGGATGATTTTCTTCCTGAGCCCTTGGGATTAGAAGGTGTTGTTTATTCATTAACTAGGAATAAATGATTCAAACTCAGCAATTGAGATAATGGTCCAAATTGGGGAATGTTAACCTCTATTAACCTCCATTTTACACTTCCTATACCTTGTCCAAATTGCTTTGATCTTTTGGTAATATTTTATGACAGTCTTTTTGACAATAGGATTTTTCAAATTAGGAAAAGGATAATAGTTTGTTTATTTGTTCTATTATCCTGTATAATGAAGTATAGATTGCATTTTACAAGCCATAATCAAGAAGAGAGTTTTTCTAATTCTGTAAGTACATAATTAACATAAAACTTAGCTTTTGACAAATAATTATGAATTAACCATAAAAAAACCCCAAAATTGAAACTGTTTTTAATAATTATCTACATGATGAGGTATCACAGAATTTATTAGGCAAAAGTAAATCAGAAGCTTTTTTTATTCTAAAATTCAGACTTCAAAAATCATACCTTATGATTTTATGTAATTTTATGTAATTTTAGCCAGATGGCTTTATATCAATATGATTCAATAGTGAAATGTTGCATACAACTTCACACTCATGCTAGAAAATTATTTGCATTTTTAGCAGAATGTTTTGATAGAATCATTCAATATCCTGAATTGGAAGGGACCCAAGAAGATCCTCATGTCTAGCTCCTAACTCTGCACAGGACAGCTGCAAAAATCCCATCATGAGCCTGAGAGCATTGTCCAAATACTTCTTAAGCTCTGGGATATTGGTGCTGTGACCACTTCCCTAGGGAAGGTGATGAGTTGGCCTTGGCTGGACAACAGGTACCCACCAAGCCACTCTACCACTCTCCTTTCCAGATGGATAGGAGAGAGAAAATAAGATTGAAAACAACTCACAGGTTTAGATAAGGCAGTTTGCTAAAGGAAAAGCAAAAATTTGCATGCGTGCTTTGGTTTTGACACCAAAAAGACTGTAGGGGATTGACCCTGGCTAGATGCCAGGCACCCACCAAATCCTTGCTATCACTCCACTCCATAGCTGGACAGGGAAGAGAAAATATAACAAAGGATTCATGAGTTGAAATAAGGACCGAGAGAAATCACTTACCAAATACCATCATGGGCAAAACAGACTTGAATTAGAAAAATTATTTGAATGTATTACTAACAGAATCAGAGCAGACTAATAAGAAGTAAAATAAGACTTTAAAAACCTTCCTGCCACTCCTCCCCCCTTCCCAGGTCTACTTCCTCCACCCCAGCAGTGCAGGGAGACAAGGAATGGGGGTTACTCTCAGTTCATCACAGGTCACTCCTGCCATTGCTCAAGTACAGGAGTCCATCTCTACCTCTAACGTGGGGTCCGTCCCATGGAAGACAGTTCTCCATTAACTTCTCAAACACGAGTCCATCCCACTGGCACCAGTTCTCCACAGACTGCTCAACATGGGACATTTGCACAGGGTGCAGTCCCTCAAGGACAGGCTGCTTCAGGGTAGGTCCCTACAGGGCTGCAAGTCCTACCAAGAATGCTGCTTCAGTGTGGACTCCTCTTTCCACAGGTCTACAGGTCCCTTCCAGGAGTCTGTTTCAACACAGGTCTCCCATGGGTTCACAGCCTCCTCTCAGGCATCCCTTGTGGGTCCCCTCCATAGGCTGCAGGTGGATCTCTGCATCCCTGAGGTCCTCCGTGGGCTGCAGGGTCACAGCTGCCCCATCATGGTCTGCACCACGAGCTACAGGGGAATCTCAGCTCCAGTGCCTGGAGTGTCTCCTCCCCATCCTTCTCCACTGACCTTGGTGTCTGCAGGGCTGTTCCTCTCACATGTTCTCACCCTTCTCTTCTCTGGCAGCAATTACATATCTGCAGTAACTTTTTTTTCTTCTTCTCAAATATATTATCACAGAGGCATTACTACCCTTTCTGGTTGACTTGCCCTTGGCCAGCAGCACATCTGTCTTGGAGCCATCTGGCATTGGCTCTGCTGGACATGGAGGAAGCTTCTAGCAGCTTCTCACAGAATCCACCCCTCTAACCCCTAAAGTCTAGTCATGCAAGCCCAATACAGGGAGCCTGTTTCAGGGGCCAACCACTCTCTGTGTAAGGAACCTTTTCCTAAATAGGAACCTAAATATCTCCTGATACAAGTTCATGGCATTCCCTTGGGTCCTGTTGCTGGTCAGAGAAGAGATCAGTATCTGGCCCTCCTTTTCTCACAAGGAAGTTGTAGACTGCAATGAGGTCTCCCTTCAGTCTCCTCTTCTGGAGGAGCAGCTCTCTTCAGGTTGAACAGACTAAGTGACCTCAGCTGCTCCTTATACAGCTTCCCATCACAGCCCTTCACCATCTTTGTTGCCCTACTTTGCACAATTTCTGATAGTTTAATACTACTCAAAAACTGTCCCCAGCACTTGAGGTGAGGCCATCCCAGTGCAAAGCACCCTGGGACAGGGTTGGCCCTCCTGTCTGCCAGGACACTTATGACTCATATTCAACTTGCCATCAGCCAGGACCCCCTTGTTTCCTTTCTGCAGCACTGCTTTCCAGCATCTCAATCCCCAGGCTGTGCATACATCCAGGGTTGCCCCACCCCAGGTACAGAATCTGGCACTTGTTTTTGTTAAACTTCATATGGTTGGTGATTGCCCAGCTCTCTAATCCAGCTCTCTCTCCACTGCTTGCCCCTAACATGACATGTTTATCCAGCTGAATGCTGGGCATGTAATCCAGAAAGATACTGTGAGGGACAGTATCAAAAACTTTACTGAAATCCTAAAAGATTACATCAACTGGTTTCATTAGGTGAGTTACCTTGTCAAAAAAGAAATTATGTTTGACAAGCAGGACTTCCATAACGAAGTCATGCTGACTGTTACCAATGACCGCATTGTTCTTCAGTTGTTTTTCAATACCTCTGTGAATGATCTTCTCCCTAATTTTAACAATCACTGAATTGAGACTGACAGGCCCGTAATTTCCAGGGTCATCCTTCTTGCCCTTCTTGAAAATGTGGACATTAGACAGCTTCCTGTCCACTGGGACCTTCCCAGATTCCCACAACTGTTCAAAAATCATAGAGAGATGTCTTGCAATGGCATTATCCATGTCTTTTAGTATTCTTGAATCCTGTCGACCCCCCACAGACTTATATGGATTCAGGTGGAGCAGCAGCTCCTACACCAGTTCAAGGTCAAATGGGAGTTGATCATTCTTGTAGTCATGGTCCTCCAGCTCAGAGTACTGTGACCCCCTTGACCCCATTGTTAGTGTTGAAGAGAGAGGCAAAAAAAGCATGAAACATCTCTGCCTTCTCTCTGTCCCTGTCTGTGAGGTGACCATCTGCATTCTGTAATGGGATGATGTCATTTTTGCACTGTTTTTGCTATTGATATATTTTAAAAGTTTTTTTTTATTTCCTCCCACAGTACTGCCCAGCTTCAACTCCAGCTAAGCTTTGACCACATGAATTTTCTCACTACAGAGGCATCTCTGTAGTCCTCCCATGTCACCTGACTTTGCTTCTGCTGGACATACACTTTCTTTTCTTGCCTAATTTCCAAAAGGAGATCCTTGCTCAGCCAAGCTGACTTTCTTCCTTGTCTCTTTGACTTCCAACATTTTGGAATTGCCTGCTTCTGTGCCTTTAGAAAGTGGTGCTTAAAAAGTGACCACCTCTGGTGGACCTAAACACCTTCTAAAGTGGACTTTAGTCGCTAGTTCCCCAAGCAGCCTAAAGTCTGCTCTCCTCATGCCCAGGGTTGAAATGTTTCTATTTCTTTTTCTCCTGTCAGCAGAGATTTTAAACTCAACTGCTTTGTGGTTGCTGTGGCCAAGATGGCGATCAATGACCACTTCACTCATACAACCTTCTCTGTTAAAAAACAAAACAGCAAGGGCGCCTTTCCCAGTCGGCTGCCTTAGTACCTCTACCATGAAGTTATCATCCATGTGTTTCACCAATCTTTCAGACCTGTTTGTGCCAACTGTGTGGTGTTCCCAGCCAACATCCAGCAAGTTGAAGCCCCCCATAAGGATAAAGACATTTGATCAGGAGGTGTCCCTTACTTCCTCAAAGAATAATTCATCACTGTGATTGTCCTGGCAAGGTAGTCTATAGGTGACTTCCGCAGTGACATTTCATTATTTGTTTGTAGCTTAATCCATACCCAGAGTCTCTCAACTGCGCCATTGCCAACTGTGAGCTCCATATATTCCAAATCCTCCATTACATACAATGCCACCCCCTTGCCTTGCCTGCCCTGCCTATCCCCCCGAAGAGCCTCCAACCACCCAGTGTGGCACTCCCATCACAGAACTCAACGCACCAGGTGTCTTTTGCTTATGACAGTGATGTCAGATCTCCAGGACTGTGCCAAAGCAGTCAAGCTCCTCTTATTTTATCCTGTTTCATAGTTTCTAATTAAAGGAGTTTCAGTGTTCATCTGTTTTGTGGTTTAACACCATTAGGCTTCTAAGACCCACATAGACATTCACTTCTTCCCCCCAGTAAGATGTGGGATAGATATGGAAAAGCAGAAGTGACAAAACTCATGGGTTGACATACAGTTGGTTTATTAAGTATAAGAAAACCAAAGGAAAACAGAAAAGCAACAAAACCAGCAAAAACCCAGTAAAACAAACCAAATTAAAACAAGTGATACAAAAGCAATTTTTCACTAGTCAAACCGATGCCCAGCTGGCCTTGAGTAATGACGATCCCTGGCTAACTCTGCCCTCCAGTTTTATTGAAAAGCATGACACAACATTGACCTTTTGATCAATTTTGATCAGCTATCTCAGTTCTGTTGCCTCCCAGATTTGTCCTCTTCCAACCTACTCACTGGGGCCAGAGTGAGAAACAGAAAAAAATTGATGATTGGTAAGCACTGCTCAGAAATAGTTAAATTGGTGATATGTTATCAACACTGATTAAAAATGTAAAATGTAGCATCAAACAGGCTGCTGTAAAGAAATTAATTCCTTCCCTGCCAAAGCCAGTGTGACTTCACATGGGAATCACATGTGCCTTAGTGAGATATTAGACTTAATCCTTAGCAGATCAGGACCTAAGAACAAATCCACAGTTCACATCAAAATTCAGTCTAGACACTCTAGTGTTATCACTCCAGTTTCTTTTTCCTGGATGCCAATCATAGCAGCTGCCCTGTCGGATAAAACTGCCTGTGTCATTAAATCTTGTTCGGTTTCCAATTGAGGGGAGGAGAATGTTCTCTGTGGAAGACCAAAGTTGTTCCTTCAGTCTTTAAGATCTGCCAGAATTTTCACTGGAAGGCATTTTACTTTCCTTTCAAAGTTCAGCATCTGTCTAAACATGTGTGCTCTTGGAAAAAAGTGAAGTCTCTATTACTCTTCCATCCTAGGGCAATTAATGAGCATAGAGGGAATATGCAAAGAGGGAAAATAAATTACAGAAATATTTGTGTAATCCTGACAGTACAATGTAAGTCAACAAAATCATGCTGTTGGGATTGTGTTGAAGAGAGTCCCAAACTGCTTTTTTTATATGCTTAGCATCTGTTTTTAAAAAATATCTCGTCCCTCCAGTAATATTATTTGCACATTCCCTAACCTATCTCTTTGCCAAGTTGAGCTTTAACACATTTGTCTATGTGGTTTTTCTAATGGGAAAGAAATAGTGTGTGTTCATGTATCCAGACTGTATTCAAATATTTGTATTTGGTGTAAAGCCCCTATTCATTTGAGAAATAACAAATTAACAAACAAAAACCATAAAGTTGACTGTTGTCATGCATCCTATACATACCTTTTCAAGAACTTCTGCATAGTTCCAGGTCAATTCATTTATATTTCATATAATTAAAATGTTTGATTTCATATCTCTTTTCAGTGAGCATTTTATCAATATTTCACTTAGGCAGTATTTGTCACCTTACAGCCTTTTTTCTAAAATTTTCTTCATGCCATTCCCTTGGGTTCTATCACTGTTCACTAGAGAGAAGAGATCAGTGTCAGCCCCTCCGCTTCCCCTTGTGAGAAAGTTGTGGACTGCAATGAGGCCTCCCTGCAGTCTCCTCTTCTCGTGGCTGAACAGACAAAGTGACCTCATATGGCTTCCCCTCTAGGCTTATCACTGTCTTTGTAGCCCTGATCCTGATCAAATCTGTCTCAACAGTTCTGAGAAGAACTAATGAACTATAGGTCTGATAGCAAATATTCTTAATAAACCTGTCTGGTAGGTTCATCCCAGCTAACATCCAAGCACCGCCACAGGCACTGGCTCATGTCTCTCTGTCCCAGTGGGGCAGAGGGGAAAAAAAAGGAAGAGCAAGATTGAGAAAATTTATGGATTTAAATAAAGACAGGGATATGACTTGTCAAGAACTACTCTGGGCAAAACAGACTTGGCTGTGAAAATTCAACTTCATTTATCACTAATTATCAGAAATATTTAATTACTGACTTAGGTATTGGCAAACTGACACTCTGCCCCCGACCAATATCGGCAGCATAGGCAGACTGCTGTCCAAGTGTAATGCGTAAGGTTCTCATATCACACTACCACTGGTGAGCCAAGGGTCAGCATAACTCTTACCTGCATTCAAAAGTGATTTGCACGATTTATTGTTGCTGTGAGATGACCAAAGCCGCTGCATCAGTTATGATCTTGTGTTTGTTATCAGCAATTGGATGAATTTCCATATTGGGTGGGTTGCTGCTCATCTTTTGTAGTGTCTCAATAAGGCGTTGTTAATAAATTGTTGTCAGGATACATATACATTACTGTTCAGACCAGAGAAACAGAGATGGCTATCAATAAAATACCTATCTTCACCCTTTCCCAGGCTCAATTAAT
>WEZZ01038027.1:1022-12889 GCA_013400585.1 Chloropsis cyanopogon | reverse complement strand
TGATTCATATATACATATATATATATATGAATGAGCTAAGGAGTGCCAGGTTCCTTTTCTTCTTAAGAAACTGAGAAGTAGCCTTCTTCACAGTAGGCATCAGATTCATATTTTAAGACTTCTCAAGCCGTGGGGTTGTTGCCATTAAACTCTTAATTAAATGAAATATGAGGAAAACTCATTTACTTGAGTGGTACACGGTGAACACTTACCATAAATGTCTAAAAGAAGAGATGGAAATGGCTGAGGTTTTTCTCCAACTTCCTCTTTGAGTTGATTATGGTGTTCTTAGAACAGTTCTATAAACTGCAATAGCATCTGCAAATAAGCACATGTCCATCACTTAAGCTTAATTCATGAAAGGTTCATTTATTTAAAGGTTCAGATTTCTAATATTTATTGCCAAATTTCCATGCAAGGTTCATGTGCATTTGCCCTTGAGTGCTTTCAGCTTTCTTTTTTTCTGTATTGCCATAGCATTATGCCTTCCAGCAAGCTTGTAATAATTTTTAATGTTTGCAAGTGACTTAATGTGGTGCTAAGCCTTTTGAGACACATACCACCAAAACAAGATACTGCTTGAGGCAGACAAATTAGTCTTGTAAACTGGATCCTAACCCTATAATGATCCAAACTAAATGCCATCCTAACACTCCATCAGGACGGTGGAGGTGCCGTGCCTACAATTGGTGCTGTGAGGATTGGTATGCTCTGGTTTCAGGTCTCTCATGAACTCAATAAAGCTATTTACCTTAAAATGAGGAAAGTTTTGCCTTCCTGAATGGGAGCTAACATCCCTTTATTAAAATGTGTTTGCAGATATCCTTCAGCTGCAACCTTACTTATCCCTCTGTGTACACAGTACAACTTACATTTCTACCTACAATTCATCCTCTGTATGTCAACACGGACCTCTGCCCAGAAACACTTCCAATATTTTCTTCTCTCTCCTCCTTTTTCTGGGTACCTAGACTTAGGGATTTCACTGCACAGCTCTGCAATATCCATAGCATTTCTTGCTTCCTTTCGATTCAATAGGGGAAGATGATAAAAAGAAGCTGTTCCTTGTCAGTGTAGGAGNATTCCAAATATCTGACAGTTTGAAGAAGCTGAAGTCTGATTTACTAAAAATGTTTAGTAACAATGACTTTGTTATATAACTAGAGTTAAACACCTGCTAAAATACCTAGTAAATACAAACTGAAAAGCAAGGACAATTTGTCAGAAGGCTGAGAGAAGTAATGGATATTTAAAACCAGACTAATTTAACTGATAAGTTTTATAGTAGCCCATGTATTGACTTCATTCATACAAAAGGTAACATGTATATGATGGCTGCAATGGAATTAGTTCTGCTTTTCACCTCTGCAAGTAAAAGCAGACTTGGTTATTCGCTATGGACACAAAAATATTCATGGTTGCTTTTGTGATCATTTTTCCCCTCGCAAACTTAAGTATCTGCATTTGTGCCTTTATGTGTAGAATTTCTGTCTGGAGATGCATCTGCAGGCAGAATCTAGCACAAAGTTGTTTCTATTTGAGAAATTCTTTGCATCTTCATGAACATCTGGGATAAGGGTTTTGTACTTGGCAACGTATAGAATGAATGGGAGCTGGACATCCAAATCTCTGCAGCAGTGCTTACTCAGATGGCTTAGCAGTTGTTTGGAAAATGCCTTGTTGATAAGTGTTTTTTTTTAATTGCTATTACAGACGTTTACAGCCTGGTGCAATTCTCATCTCAGGAAAGCAGGCACACAGATTGAGAACATTGAGGAGGACTTCAGAAATGGCCTCAAACTGATGCTCCTCTTGGAAGTTATCTCAGGTTAGCTAAAATAAAGTTTTCTGTGTATTTACAGCACACTAACTGAAACACTCTTAAAGGAACAAAAATTTTTAACAATTCAAAACAGTGAATGGAAACTCTTAAGTAGACTGAAAAGTGGGACATGAAACACACTGTAAAGCAAAAAGGAGGGGAAAAGAAGCTCTGCTTTTTGCTTGTCTACAAAATTTTCTGGTTTGTGCTTGTGTTCCAGGATATGACCATGTATCCGGGTATCGCTGACATCACAGAAAAACTAAAAACATTGAGGGCCTTGTCTTAGCCCCTAACACTTAAAAAGCCTTTACACTTAGGTTACAAAATAATTTTATTCTGTTTTTTGCATAAACATTTTGCTTTGCTTTTAATGACTTTATTTGATGTACCAATGCTTTCAAAAGTGAGTGCTTAAAGCACACCTAGATCAATATTTAGTCACAAATAAAAGGTCTCATTTTTTAAAAGAGTGTAACCTCCAAGAACTTTTGCTAACTCATGTAAATTCACTATGTCCCTTTTGTTATGCATTATTCAGAGGGGCAGTCTCCAAGGTAAGATCAGAGTGCTCCTTAGTGGGAAGAGAATAGCTCAAGCTACAAATACACAAGACAGTTTAGATTTTTGCTGGAGATTCTAGTATGAAAAGAAATTCTTCAAATGATCACTCCTCATGAAATGGAGTTTCTTTTTAGAAAGTATTATTCTTAGTGATCATTTGAAATGATAAGTTTGTTCAAACACCTCAGCCCTATGCTCTGAAGAGCTGCTCTGCTGTGCTGCATGAGGTTGTTAAAAGCCATTCTTCTTGGTCAGATGTGCAAGGATGCTGTGGCTGATCTGCTGGGTAGACTTCAGCCTCTCTTTACAACCGGGCAGATGAGGCTGATGAGCTCTGAGCACATTCTGCCTTCTTAATATTCAGCTACTGTAACAGACAGTAGCAATAAACCAGAAGTGGAGTAGGAGGAAGTACACATATCTTCCAGGTGTTTAAAGCAAACAAAAATTTTACTTGGGTTTTACTGCTATATCAGAAAGATCAAATTCAGATGCTTCAACATTTGAATTTTCTTTTCAGGGTTTGATTCATACCTCTTTGGCATTCTTTCAGAAAAATACCTATTAAAATAATTGCTGACTTTTAGGTAGTGTTAGGGAACATCCACTCTTGATTTCTAATCACTTTTATGTCTGTAGCAAGGTGTACATAAGAATAATCACATTAAATTTGTTGCTCTGCAGGGGAAAGGCTACCAAAACCGGACAGAGGGAAGATGCGCTTCCATAAAATTGCTAATGTCAACAAAGCTCTGGATTACATCGCCAGCAAAGGAGTGAAACTTGTGTCAATTGGTGCAGAAGGTATGTGACAGATCCTGACAGTGCACCTTACTTAGGTCACATGACAGAACAGTCTGGTGGAGACCCTTGGCCACATTATGAGCATTGCTCTCTACATGTTTGTGCCTCAAAAATCCCTTAATGTTGATTGCTGGACTGTATTTGTGAAAAGACAAGAGGTGGAAATTTTTGGACTCCTGGAGAGGGATAGGGGTATAAATGAGCACTAAGGTTGGTGTGTCTCTAAGGTTCAATTGAATTGTCTGTGTTTCAGTAGGTGTTCAGAAGATGATTTTTTTCTTACAGAACATTGTGGTTTTCCCATACATTATTAAAAGTAAGGAACTCCTTTAGGAGCCAGGTTGGATTCTAGGGTGTGTTGGATTCTAGGGTGTGCTTTATACAGTCTGGCATCTTTAGGAGATATTATTCAGACAAAACAAAGGCTGACATCACTGGTGAGTGGCTGGAACCTACTCCCACTTTATTATGATATTTTCTGCAGCTGTGTTTCTAAAATTCAGATGTAGAGTTAAGGGAGTGATCAAAAGAAACTGTGGTAGCTGGGGAGAGATTGAACATATGAAGAAAGTGGAGTGGGATGCTATTTACTAAAGCAATTGCTTTTTTATTGTTCTGTTGTTCAGATAGCTAAGTACCAATATGTGGCTGGGTAGCTAGATTCTGATAGATGTAAACTGAGCTAAAGAAGGCAGATTCTCACTGTACGTGAACCTATGCCTCCCTAAGAGATTCAATTAATTGTTTAAAAATTACAAAGGTGTGTGTAGAACTTGTTGCTCCACAAAGATATTTGCATACTGGTTTCCGTAGCCATTACCATACCAAGAATGATGTGGCTAGCATGATATCCAACTATTTTTGATTCCATAGTCTCAATGATGTGGTTTCTGTGCTTTTTTCCCCCACTCTAACATGTCCTTAGAGCAAAATTTTGCTTGTAACCTCATTATGGTGATAAGCACTCCTATATTCTACTGACATTTTTACGCCTTTTTAGATTGATTTATGCGCTTCTTCTTCCTGTTTCCAGATTTCTACAAGCTTATATGTATCCTTATTCTGGCTTCCAAGTCTTGATCCCAGGGAGCTTACTGTAATTATGGATTGAACAGGAGATTCATTATGTGGGATAAGGGTATCTGTAGAAATAATGGAGAGATCTGTCAGCATTCATTGGTTTTGCTATGGTTTGACCTAGCCCACTTGGTTCCTCAAGTATTGTTCACCAAATGTGTTCAGTTTCTAGATCTAAAACTCAAAAATCCCAAGAAATGTGTTCCATGGGCAGAATTTGTTTGAATTCACTCTTTATTTATTTGACACCGAAGTGGGTGGGTCACTCAAGTCCAAATCCATGCCATCTGTCTTTAGGCACATAAGAGACCTTTTTTGGGGAATATTTCATCAGTGGGGAGAAATGGGGAATTCCCACAGTCACTTCAGATCTCAGAAGAGCTCTGCTGCATTTCAGAGGTGCCTGGCACCCTCCACCAGTTGTACAGACTGCTGGGATGTCAGCGCCCAGCCTTGGAACCGGCCAGGCGCTTACAAAGTTCTTTTTCGCCCTTGCCCTTACCAAAGAACGAGGCTGAAGTCTGCCGTCTTCGCGTTCAAGGTTGTTTATTAATTCTTATCACAAACATTTTCTCTCCGGGCTGCCGAGGTCTGTCCGGCAGCTCAGAACATGGAGGACTCCCCCCGGCAGGGAGGTGTCCAAGTTTTTATACTCAAAACTACGTATATCATGTTTACAATTTTCTCCCAATGCTCACAACCTGCGTAAGTGACACCCGTGACATCCAGTACCTATCAAATGTGTTTCTGTCACCAAGAAAATGGAGAAGAAGAAGAAGAAGGAGAAAGAACAGGGCACGCCCAAAAATCCTCCATTTTCTGTCTTCTGTCCCCCATACCTAAAACCTAGAAATCTACTTTTTCAACTTATACCTACTTAATTATCATTCTAAATAAACTCTTGTGGCTTGTAATCCTCAGATATAGATGGTAAATTCTCCCAAGGGCTAAGATCAAAGGCAGTGGTGTTTTCCCCCTCATTCCAAGGCTTCTGTGGACCCAGGACACTCAAAGGGATGTCCTGGGCTCCCACACTGGGGCACCTGAGCATTTTGCTCAATTAAATGAAGTGGGATGGAAAGATATGCTGCTACCTCAAACCTCTGCAGTAAGGCTCTTCTGAGAGCGACATGGCATTGAATGGACAGCAGAGGGTACTGAAGAGACAGTTTATGTGTGGAAATGAAGATTAAGAATACAGATGCCTGTTTGATAGCTGGTGAAGAAATGCTGAGATTACAGAGCATGGAGCAAATGAAAGGTAGTTTCTGTCATGTCAGGTAGGAGACTCTGAGGCTTCCTAACCAAAACCAGAGTGTAGCAAAAGGAGTATCTTGTGGGACAGAGTGGTTGTTCTCACTGATCACTGTTTGCAGAAGGCTGGAGTATTTAAACCGAGACACATCAGCTCATAGCTGCTCCTGAAAGAAGCAAGCCAGCCCTCTGCACTCCCATCTCCCTTATTTTGTCCCGTTTATTGCTGGTCACTACTGCCAGGTACAGGCTGGGGAACAGCACTTGAGCACTTTCTGAAGGCAAAGCATCTGGGATAGCTCAGATCAGACATTTGAAAACATTTAAACTAACCCTGCTGTTCTCCTTAGCAGTAACTGGCATGGGTTCAAATGCTCTGTGGTTTAGGTGCTCCGTGATAATTCCCTTTGGGAAGGTGGCAGGAAAAAGGGCAGGAACCTCTTCCAGCTTTTCAGGCACTTGCTGCAAGTTGACTGTCCTTGCATCCAGTATTTATTCTTGCATGTAACAGCAGGCCATACCTAGTAACCCAAGAGATTAAGGTGATGGTTTTAGCTATTATTCCCTGTTTCTGGAATTCTCAATCTGTAACATGGATGTATTAAAAGCAAAAACGAATTAATTATCATTCAAAAACCCCTAAATTCTTAGATGGAAGCATCTAAGAATTCCCAGCCACTGTGATAGCTTAGGTGCAGAGAGGAGCCTGTCATGGAAAGACATGACGCTATGTCAAGTATGGCCTGATGCCCACGTTGGATTACATCCATGTGGGCAGGAGCAGACAGATTCACGTGCCTTCCCCTCCCACCCTAAACTGGCTGAACACAAAGCCAGCTCTGCCACAGACATGCTTAGTGCCCTGTTAAGTTTAGTGCATCCCCTCTACTACATTTGTTACCTAAAGCACAGCACAGTGCTGATGCAGCAAAGCAGTATCACATCTGACTGGGTATGGTTTCACAGTGTGGGACCTCTGGCACCAGTGTGTGTTTAAAGAGTCCCTGTGCCCCCTGGAACTGCATTCTTGCTCCCACACTTCACAGCCCTGCCCTCTCACTTGGGCTGACAACTGTTGCTGTAGCTCTGCTGGAGACGGGATCAGCAATCTGATCTGTTTTTAAAACACACTTCGCTTCTTTTTTTTTCTTATGTTGCATTTTTCAGCGTTGTTGAGCGGGCAGTCATTATAGTAGGTTGGAGTGAATGCCAGAAAGGAGGCAGAGCACAATCTCCTCAAGTTTGTTTCCTTTTCAAAGTCTCCAATCCCTTAACTCTGTGCCCCTGTGAGTGAGCACGGGGTACGTGGGCTTGCCTGCACCCATCTGTTTGGGCATTCTCTGAGTTACATGGATGCTTGGAATACTTTTTAATTTCCAAAGCATGAAAGTTTTGTATCTAAATCTGCTGAGGATCATGTTCCATTATCTGACATATTGAAGGGTGAAGAGCTCATAGGCCCAAGGGGAACAACTGGCATTTAAAATGGGGCCTCAAAACAGTGATTCCTGTGGGACATCAGTACAAAAATAAAATTAGTATTTTTAAGGGTCCAGGGATATTGTTTGAAGTCATCATTATTGTTCTGAGCCTGACTTCTCTGGGCTGTCTGTGGAGAGAGATTCTTTGACAAGACAGGTCAGAGTAGATAAATTTGGCTCCTGCTCAGCATCACAATCAAAAGTGATCAGCTCTCTCTCCACTGGTCATGAAATGGGACTACAGAATCAAGAAGCTAAAATTAAAAACTGTGAAAGTAATCCTTATGAACCATGCACAGTCCAGGACTTGGAAGTTTTCTCTTAAGTTTTAAAGTGAAGTAACTCCATTTGGAAGGTACTTGCATCCTGAATGAAATCTGGTAGATATGGAGAACCACAAAAGACAAGTATGCTGTTAATTGGAAATACTTCTGTATTGCTTTTTTTGGGAAGCAATTTTTGGGAAGTGGGAAAAATGCTAAAGACCAAATGATCTATGAATCTCCTACAAGGAGGTTAGAATAAAAAAATAATTTAATAAATAAAACCAAAGCAGAATAAAAAAAATTGGGCTAAAACCTTTGAGAAATTGCTTTGCTTTACTTTTTCCCTAGATAGTTTTTTATTGTTTCCCCTTCATTTTCTCTTTTCTGCCCTCATCCCCAAAGCTGCAGCTTTGTGTATTTGAGTGGTAGGAGCTATATTCCAGCCAGAGCAAACAGGCAGTGTGGAAAAAATTAATGAAATATTCTATAGACCTGTAGAGGAAAATTATAGGAGTGAATCAATGCCTCTTTGTCTCTGATACTTTTCAATATTTTAGCAACTTTGTTTTTCTTCCTTTCTTGTATAGGAGTCTTTTTGTTGTTGTTGTTTTATGCTAGCAGTGTTGTGAGAAACCAAAACTGGCAAATCACTTGAAAATCCTCCTGAGGCACAACACAGAAAATTCCCTCTCTTGCTCTTTCATTCTGTATGTGTGTACATACGGATATGGAAATCCAGAAAATGATGTTGTGATTATGCAAATCTATTAACTGATTGCCTGAGAATCAGCAATGCCTCCTGAGTATTTAATTACATTTATTTTACATTTGAAGAAATTTGTCTTTACTGTATATACATATCAGACATCTGATCAAAATAGTGAAGTCACTTGACTTCCCCTAGGAGGAGGGAAGAAAGAGAAGTAGCTACATGCTCTAATTGCCATTTGGTCTTTTTTTGTCTGGAAGGGCTTTGTTTTGAGATTTGAGGTCTTCCAGGGCCAATGAGACAGGATGCATGGAAGGCAGGCAGAGTGGTGTAAGATATCTGGAAAATTAGTGCAGGATCCAAAGGGGAAAGTGAGAAACTAGCCATTTATATATAAAGTTGAATTATCAAACTAACAAAATAAGAATAGGGTAGTGATGGGTTACATATTTCCTATCACATTTGTTAATTCCATAGGTTCAAATGACAGCTTGTGTCACGTCCTACTGCAATTTAACATGTATCTCTAGTCTCAGAGACAGCAGCTGCTCTTGTTCTGTAAAAGTTGCCCCTGGATTCAGGCAATTTTAAGTAGCAGAGTGACTGCATTTTCTGCTGGCACCTCTATTGGCATTTGATGTTAAATTGAGGAAATTCCTCCTGCTGCAAGTTCCTCCTGCTCCTTGCCCAGAACACCAGTGGGCCCCCAGGCAGACACAGCTGCTTCACTTTTTGAGAAAGGCTGGAGGTGACTTTTAAGTAGGGGAGCAGCTGGTGCCTTCCCTGCTCCACTGCTCTTTCAGCGTGAGGTGACTGGAAAGTCAGTCTGCAGTCCCATCTCCTCCCTTCCCAATGCTGCACCCTCCTTATAGCCTCATTATGTTTTCCTGAGAATGAGTTAACATTACCACCACACTTAAGTGATCTGGCAGTACATTTTGCTGTTGAGAAATTTCACTGGTATCACTTAATTACAATGTGGGAGCATTGGATTCTGACCTAGCTTGTGGCAGGGATTCCCATATTCCCTGTGTTATAGGCAGTCTCAAGCAGTCTTGGAACAAATTGAAACCCCAGAGGTAGGAAAAACCCCATTTATATTTAAGACACTTAAATGTGTGTATGCTTCAGAGCTGTGAGGCATTACAACCTCGTGGCCGTGGTTCTGAACAGCTTGGCAGGAAGCTGTGTAGCTCAGTGTCAGGAGGTGCTGTGTGTCTTGAGCTGTTCTTCATGTCTTGTCTGGGCTAGCACTAGAGGTAAATTCTCAAACATATCTAAATATGTATATACAGGGGAAATTCTGAGTACCATTTTATTAAAAACCAATACTGTTAATGTCCTGTAGTTTCTTAAAAATTGGGATAAGACCCCAATGTTTTTTTGTTCTGTTGTATTTGAAAACCGTTAATGCTGATACTGTTCAAGCCTTCAATATTTCCCTTAATGTTCTCTCTAAAACATCATCCTAAAAGGTAAAGATTTTAAACTGTTTCAACTACCCTTTTGAGAGAAGCCTTTTAGCATGGAAGGACTGAAGTAACCTCAGTAACCTTCAGTCCTACTGACAGAGTAGCACGAGTTCGTTGAAAAATGAACCCAGGTGAACCTCTGTGTAAATAAAAAATTATAGAAGTATAATTAATTTATTAGTTATGATGCATTATTTATAGAAATAAATTATTAAATAAGATGAAATTGAAAAAAAAAGTTTTAAATACTACTACTATATCTATTTTTCNGCATTATTTATAGAAATAAATTATTAAATAAGATGAAATTGAAAAAAAAAAGTTTTAAATACTACTACTATATCTATTTTTCACCTTAGAAATTGTGGATGGCAATGTGAAAATGACACTTGGTATGATCTGGACTATCATCCTTCGTTTTGCTATTCAGGATATTTCAGTGGAAGGTAAGAGTAATACAATTATATTAACTAATTATAAAATGTGTATAAAGACATTTTAAAATGAATTGTGTATAAGTGAGAGGAGTGTTTTAAAAAAAATTTTTTTCACCGAAAATGATACTGTAAGTTCTCTACCTGGTGACAAAATGAATTTCTGGAGGGAAAATTATTTACTCTCCTTATGCTGACAGAGACCTTGAGCTAGCTTTCTAAGTGCAGAAGTTCTGGTTATGTCTCCCAGCTACAGAGACAGAAACATGACTCTGTTTCTGAGCTTCTGATTGTGTTTGGTTCTATTTACAACATACATATTTAGTCCTGTCCATTTGTCACATTCTTTGCAAATAAATATGATCTGATTATATCCTTTTTTCTATCTATTATTTTTTCCCCTCACGGTTTTAGAATTTTTTCTTAGCTTCCACTTGGTAACTGGCTCCAAAAATCATGTTGTTACAATACTCTTTAAATCAAGTCTATGCTTTGAAAGTCTAGAATTCTAGAAACTAATCTCAATTTTCAACAAAAGTAGAAGTGTTTCAAGCTCTGCATGTTGTCCTGCCCACGTAATTTGTATTATACTAAATGTGGACCTAATGGTTTATTTAATCATTTCTGACCTTTACTTATTCACTCAGATGCCCATAGGGTTCAGATAATAAATATATTTTTTGGGCACTTAAACCTCCCCATAAGCAAATGAACTGAGACTACGAGCATATTTCATGTTGGCACCAACACAGTCTTTTACGTCTATTTGCATTATACTTTTATTGGGTATTTTTCTCCATTGTACAGTCTACTGTCCAAATAATATAATTCTTCAATTTCTAACATCCCAGAACATTCTGTGCAGGCTGAGATTCTAATCTTAACTGACCTCTGTATTTTAATGAAATTCCAGTAATCCATTTATATTAACATCTTTTAGGATTAAATGTTGGTTTATGCCATTCAGTTTCAGGTGGCCAACCACATTTAAGATGAAAAGAAATTAATTACTTGAGCACTTTTAAAATTTTTCTTTTTTTTTACTTCCTTGTGTCTTTTACAGAGACCTCTGCCAAAGAAGGGCTGCTGCTGTGGTGTCAAAGGAAGACTGCTCCTTACAGAAATGTGAACATTCAGAACTTCCATCTTAGGTAATCTTCCATTATTTCAAGAGGTAGAAGCAATCTCAAAAATATTATGTCAAATTTTCCCCACAGTTGTGTAGGTATATATTTGATCAGAGAATTTTGCTCTTCACTGTTAACTAGACCTTTTTCAAGTTCTCCTGCTCTATCTTCAGAGAGTTATGTTGGTTAGCCTTTGCTTAGCCTTTGGTTAGTCATAGTTATTTACTATGACTTCCAGAGTTACTATTTAAAAGAAAAAGATCCTGCTATATACAGAATTACTATATTACATTTTTGGAGGTCTTTTGTATAATATGGGAATTCCTGAGTACTTTAGCATAGTGGCAAATGACTGCTTTCAAATGAGAGACACAGATAAGTTCTTCTGGCAAAAAGACCAGTATGTTGAGCATGTGAATATCTCATGATGATGAATCAGTCTTCATTGTTTTGCCATGCACATTATTATCAGGAGCATAAAATGCACTAGATACATACACAATAGCAGCACTGTAAACACATTTGTTTACAGAATCAAGTTCATAACCTAAGTTGGAAAATTTAGTGGGTCTCCAGCCTGGTGTTTCTGTGTTTTCATTAAGAGCTAGAATGGGAATTCCAGGCCCTATACAGACTGCCTGGTTTGGGGATTTCACTGGGCTAGTTCCTGAATCTGTGCCACTGGCCTACCTCAAAGTACATGGCTTACCATGGGCACTGTTTAACCAGGTGATCTTCCCTTCCCTGAGACCCTTCTAGTCTTTAAGACAAGAGCTCTATATTAGTGTTTTGAATTAATTCTTAATCTATAGTACCTAAAACACATTTAGTGACAGAGAAGATACCGTTCATACCTA
>WEZZ01038025.1:66522-77585 GCA_013400585.1 Chloropsis cyanopogon | reverse complement strand
TGGGGTGGGATGGGATGGCATGGGACTCCCTCTGCTGTGATGTGGCTCCCAAAAGCCCGAGTGAGGAATACTGGGATAAGGAGAAGGCTTTGTCGTTGTGTAGGGAGTCAGGGGCTGGTGCTTGCTCCTGGCATCCCTGCCTCAGAGAGAATGGGAAAAACAGGAGAGGGTCACAGCAAGGACTGATGCATCAGTGTGGTGGAAACAAATCTGGAAGTGGGAGATTGTGATGGCTCCATCCCTTTCATGTGGTGGAAGGGACCATTCCTGGCTCTGGCACGGAGCTCTGGGGGATTCATCACTTTCATCTGCCAGAAGAAAGAGCAGCTGAGCCAGGGGTTTGGGAGCTGGAGATTAGAGGGATTTGGAGTGGGAATGGAGGTGCAGAGCTGGGGTGGGAGGGCTCAGTGGCCAGGCAGGGGCTGATGCTGGAGCAGGGAACCAGGGGCTGCCTGCTCGGTCATGGGTGGCCTTGGAAGTGAGGGTCCCTTGGATTCCTTGGGAGGCCAATACGAGGGTCCCTTAAATTCCTCTAGAGGCTGATACGAGGGTCCCTTCAATTCCTCTGGAGGCTGATGTGAGGGTCCCTTTGGCTCCTTAGAAGGTTGACGTGAGGGTCCCCTGGATTCCTTGGCAGGCTGGTGTGAGGGTCTGTTTGCCTCAGGGGTCATCCCCTCCACTCCAGCTCCACCTTGGAGAAACTGAGGAGCTTCATTTCCTCTTCAAGCAGCGAAGGAGGGTTTTTTTTCTGGTCCAAACCTCGGGTCTTTTCCTGTCTTTCCCAGACTTCGATGAATGCACCGTTTATGGGACCTGCAGCCAGACATGCACCAACACAGAGGGCTCCTACACGTGCAGCTGTGTCGAGGGGTATCTCCTGCAGCCAGACAACAGATCCTGCAAAGCCAAGAACGGTGAGAGCCTCGGCAGGGGGACCGTGGTGCTTCAGGGCAGCTCTGCAGACACGGCCCTGCCCTGAGTTCTCCACCTCAGGCTCTTCCCTGGGGTTCCAGCCACGGGATTGAGGTGTGCCCTGACCCCGTTGTCCCCTCCTTGCCCCCAGAGCCCGTGGATCGCCCTCCTGTGCTGCTCATTGCCAACTCCCAGAACATCCTGGCCACGTACCTGAGCGGAGCGCCCGTGCCCAACATCACCCCCACCAGCGCCAAGCAGACCACGGCCATGGACTTCAACTACGTGGAGGACACGGTGTGCTGGGTCCACGTGGGCGACAGTGCCTCCCAGACCATCCTCAAGTGTGCCAAGATCCCCAACCTGAAGGGCTTTGTGGAAGAAAGGTCCATGAACATCTCCCTGAGCCTGCACCGTGAGTGCTCACTCCCCTCGGGCCCCCCGTCCTGCTCCCCCATCCCCAACTCCTTGCGACTGCCCCGCTGCCCCCAGGCCATGGGGGGTGAAATTGAAATTGGACTGACCTCCCACAGGTCATTCCCATCCTTTTTATTATTATTTCTATCAAATTTAGTCATTTCTTGGTGTGCAGATATGAGGAGAAGGGATACAGGGAGGAGTGGAGCTGCTACCTGTGCAGCAGGTTTTGGGATGGCAGTTCTTGCTTCCTTTGGTCCCACCCCAAAAATTGACCAAGTCCCACCCCAAAAGGTGACCAAGGACAAACTCCCAGCCCAAAGGTGCCTCTGTGGGTGCCACTGAGTCACGGTGTGAGTGGCTGGTGGCAGTTTCCATCTGCTGGTGGCTCTGTGGCCAGAACGAGTGTGGTTACAGCCCCGTGTCCTGTTTGGGCTTGCTGGTCCCGGCTCTGCAGCCGGTATGGGAGGGAGAGTTACTGCTTGGGATTTTGGTGCTCTCTAAGTCAGGCTCAAGAGGGGTCCCTGGGCTCTTCCAGCACCTTCCCTGCCTGCACAGAGCAGTGGGGCTGGTGGGGACCCCCATGGGGAAAGCCACAGCTGGAGAGCCAGATGTGGGACACCATTCCTGTCACTGGTTTTACCTTTGACCAAGCCAGTCGGGGTGGAACTGGGGGATCTGGGGTTTGCAGTGGGTCTCTGTCAGGTTTTTGCTTCCATGGTGTCATCACCCCAGGGGTGTCTTTTACCTCCTGAAACTGGGGAGGCTTCCAGGGGGGCCTGAAGTGAGGGGGATCCCCTTACCCCACCCACTGTGCTGTGGGATGAACTTGTACGAATGGATCTCTGCGGAGGAGTGAAGGTCCTGGGTGGATCTTGGGGCTGAGAGCTGAGGCAGTGGGGTGTGAGCCACGATCCTGGGGGTCCTGGGGGTCCCGGGGGTCCCCGGGGTCCCCGGGGTCCTGAGGCTCCTGGGGTCTGCGTGTGGCTGGGCCGGGCAGGCTGCGGGCGCTGCCCAGGGTGTGTGTGCACAGTTAATTTAAGCTCACCCTGTGTATTTTTAGGGCAGGGTGTATTTTTAGGGAGAGGCCTCCCTCACCCTTTGCTCTCACAGGCGATAGCGTGGAGTTGAGCAGGACAGGGCTCGGCTTCCCCCTCCCCTCCCAGGATTTGGGGGGATCTCTGAGATTTAGGGGGGATCTCTGAGATTTAGGAGGGATCTCTGGGATTTAGGGGAATCTCTGGGATTTAGGGGAGTCTCTGGGATTTAGGGGGTCTCTGTTTTTGGTGCCCCTCTCTGAATGGAAGTGGAGGAGTGAATCCCCCAGCGCTGAGTCGGGTGCTGGGGTCGGGATGAAGAGATAATGTCCCTCTCCTGCAGGACACTGGCGAGACCCGTGAATCCAATTAGTGGTTTCCCTCTTTATTTGCTTCTTTCTGGCATTATCTGCTCCCAGCAGGAACGGGGCCTCCCTGGTTCCTGCTGCTAATGGGGCTTGAGCTGGCATCTGATGGGGGGAGATTGATGCTGAGGGAAGGGAGAGCAGCAGCTCCAGCTGCCGGGGGAGACCTGGGATGAGCCTGGCTCTGATGGCTCCCCTGCCTCCCCTTCCCGCTCTGCTCCTGCAGGGATTACTGTCACTTGTGCTGCGGGAGATGTGTTAAATGAAGGCTGTTAACAGCCCTTGGCACGACCCGCTGTCCTCAGAGCTCTGTTGTTCCCCTGCTCCTCACACTCCCAAAGCTTTTTGCTCTCCCAGGCTCGCGGCGCTCCCCGCAGCGCCGCCCCCTCGGCTCCCACCTCGCTGCCCGTGGATATTTGTCACAGGCACTGATTTTCTCAGTTGATCTGAGCTGGCTGGTTCCCTACCCCCAGGTCTTTTTCTGGGGACACACTAAAAATCAGAGGCTGGTGAAGCCTTCCATCCATTTATCTTATAAAAATTCCTGCTTCCTGTTGGAATTGGACCATTTCTCTTCACCATCAGCCAGAGGATGGCTCTGGGCACCTCGGGGGGATGTGTGGGGCTTGGTGCCAATGGCCAAGGACAGGTGGGATGATGTGGTCCCTCACTGGGCAGGGGTCCAGCCTGTTCCCATCTCCACAGGGACCTTGGAAGTGGCACCTCCCTGCCAGCCCCAGGAGCTCGGGGTCCCTCCGTGCTCACCCCCGTGATGGGGATGAGGCACAAGTGGCACGGGAAGGGCTCATCCTTCCTGCCAGCACTGAATTGTAACAAGGGGAGCTTGTCTTATCCTTCCTCCCATCCCGCTGTCCCTCTCCCCTGCTCCGTGTGACAATCCCACAGTGTTCCTGCCCGGGAGGATCCTGGCAGGCAGCGTGCTCAAGGACAGGGCCATGTGCCCCTGCCGAGGCTGCTCCCACCCCTTGGAGCATCAAGATGGCACTGGGGGGTTCACTGTGAACCCCCTGTCAGCCCTGAGCCCCCTGGCACGGGGACAGGGGACAGCTGGGGATGGGGGCAGGGCTGCCACAGCTCCCCTTGGACCCTCTGTGCTCCGTGGCAGATCCTTGACCTCCGGGGACTTTGTGATCCCGTGGGTTTTCTCAAGCAGATTCCAGCCTCCACGTGTTTCCCCAGACAATGTCCTTGTTTGTTTGGAGTTGGGCTTCCAAGGAATTTCAGAGCCAAGCAGAGCACTAAAAAATAATAATTAAAATCTGTTGCTGGGCTCTTGTGCTGCTGCTTCCCGTGTCACGGCCGGAGCTCTCTGCTCCCCCGGCTCCCCCAGCTCTCCAAGCTTATCCTGGTGGCCTTGTCCCCCCATCCTGGGGCTGTTTGTCAGGGGTCACATCCTTGAGCAATCCTCATTGCTTTGGCCATGGACCCAGGGCTGGGACAGCGGGGGAAGCAGCTGCGCTGGGGGATTTGTGCCTGCTTCCATCAGATTCATGTCCCCATCCCTGGAGGTGACACCAGGAGGCGGGAACACCTCCCTAGAGTGTGCACAGAGGCCAGGACAGTCCTTAGGAGGCCACCTTGAGCTGGCAGCAGCCCAAGGCTGTGCCAGTCACCTCTGGGGCCTCCACACGGCGTTGACAGCGGCGTTAAATCCCCGTCTCCGGCGCGCTGTGATCGGGTGACACTCGGCTCTCAGGGGAAGGCAGGAGTCCTTTGCTTGGACTGTGGAAAAATACTGGGGGACACGTGTCAGGAGGCAGAGCACTGGGCTCCTCCGTGGCTCCTGGGGTGAGAGCCCTCGCCCTTCCCTTCCCTTCCCCTGCCCCTCCCCTCCCCTTCTCAGGCTCTTTCGCTTTCTTTTTCCCCTTTTCTGTGGCTTTTTGCATTGTCAGAGCCGGGAGCTTGGTGATGCCAGGGAATGAATTTACTGTGCAGGCAGATGCCTGGAGAGGGAACTGCTTCATCCAGATCTGGGGCTGCTCCTTCCCAGTCCAGAATGGATCCTTCCCAGTCCCAGCCCTGCTCCTTCCCAGTCCAGAACTGCTCCTTCCCAGTCCCAGCACTGCTCCTTCCCAGTCCAGCCCTGCTCCTTCCCAGTCCAGAACTGCTCCTTCCCAGTCCAGAACTGCTCCTTCCCAGTCCAGCACTGCTCTCCCAGTCCAGCACTGCTCCTTCCCAGTCCAGCACTGCTCTCCCAGTCCAGCACTGCTCTCCCAGTCCAGCACTGCTCTCCCAGTCCCAGCACTGCTCCTTCCCAGTCCAGCCCTGCTCCATCCCAGTCCCAGCCCTGCTCCTTCCCAGTCCAGCCCTGCTCCTTCCCAGTCCAGCACTGCTCCTTCCCAGTCCCAGCTCTCTCTCCCAGTCTAAGCACTGCTCCTTCCCAGTCCAGCACTGCTCCTTCCCAGTCCAGCACTGCTCTCCCAGTCCAGCACTGCTCTCCCAGTCCCATCTCTGCCCCTTCCCAGGCAGGAATTCTGCAGCTGGGCAGGATCCTTGCAGGGCTGCTGGGGAAAGGCTGCAGAGGTACCATGATTTATTGTTTCCCACTTTAAGGTTTGTTGTTTTCCTTTATAGAACAAGCCCCCGGGAAGGGGTTTGAAATATCAGGACATTTGATCCCGGGTGCATTCTGAGCCCTAAGCACCGGCAATCTCACCATGAAAATCCCTTCCTGGGCAGCATCAATCCCCACCCCCCCAGCTCGGAGGGCTTTGGGTGTTTTCATTGACTCTATTTCAGCCCTGTCACTGGGAATGGCCTGTCCCCGTGCCAGCGGGCACAGGAGCTGTGGGTGCTGGGACAGATTGATTTCAGGGCAGTGTTGCTCTGCAGAGGAATCCAAGTACATTTCTTCCCCCACTTTGCATGGAAAGCTATTTTTCTTCCTTGCTGCCTCATCCTGGCCAAGAAAGAGGCTCCGACGTGAACTCACTTGGCAGGAGAGCAGGATGATTGGTAACTTCATCTCGTGGTTCCTTTCTGTTGGTTTTTTTTTTTTTTTTAACTGTTTATGGCTGTTCTTGTTGCAGCAAGGAAGGAGAGCAGGGGATGGGGGAGAGCAGGGGATAAATGAGAGCAGGGGATAAATGGGAGCAGGACATGGAGGGGAGCAGGGAATTGGGGACAGCAGGGACCAGGATGGATGGGAGCAGGGAATGCGGGAAGCAGGGGATGGGTGGGAGAAGGGGATAAGGGAGAGCAGGGACCACATGGAAAAGCAGGGATTGGATAGGAGCAGGGGAAGAAGGAAAGCAGGAGCTGGAGGGAGCAGGGGATGGGGGGAACAGGGGATGGGGGGAACAGGGACTGGGGCCATGTCTGGAGCTGTGCTCACTCATACCAGCTCATTGTGTGGCAGGGGACAACATCATGATGGTGATTTTAATCAGTCTGTTAATGAAGATCAGACACTCAGGACCCTGCTGTGGCTCTGCCCAGCACCTCTGGCTCCCCTTACCCGGTGTTGACCCCATAGGGAACAGAAATAAATCTCCCAAGGGGACTGAGACCTGCCACAATCCCCCCAGGCAGTGGTGGCAGGGGTGATCTGCATTCCCACATTGCTGGAGACAAAAGGGTGACACGAATGTCCTGAGTCATCAGATCGTGCCCAGGGATGGGTTTGATTTCACATGGACAGGAGCCTGTCTGTCCCTGAGCACATCTGTCTGTCCCAGCACACATCTGTCTGTCCGTCCTGCACTACCTCGTGCCAGGCTCACTGCGGGGGCCCCTCGGGACCCACCCTGGCCCCGTTTCTGCTTTCTCATCCCCCCTCCCCCCAGATCACCCCAGTGACGGTTCCCATCCAGCCTGTGTCTCTCTCCTCTCACCCAGAAGGAAGCCAAGCACCCCGTCCCTCCCTCAGCCTCTGTGGAATATTTGTGCCCATGGAATGGTCTCATTAAGGCAGAGTAATTAGCAGTCCCTTGGCTGCCCTCCACGCAGCCCGGAGCTCGTTCCATCCCCGTCCCTGCTCTTCCCACCTCCGGTGCCTCCGCAGGGATGCTGCGGGGTTGAGCCAGGACATGGGGAGGAGTGCAAGTTTGGGGCGTCCCCACCCTGGGGAGCTGGAGACGGTGTCAGTGAGGGGCTGGAGAGGTGCCAGTGGCTGCTTGGACACGGTTCCCCTTCAGATGCAGCCGTGGTGCTGCACTGGAGCAGAACATGGCCTGAAGAGGAGGCAAGTTTGGGGCGTCCCCACCCTGGGGAGCTGGAGACGGTGTCAGTGAGGGGCTGGAGAGGTGCCAGTGGCTGCTTGGACACGGTTCCCCTTCAGATGCAGCCGTGGTGCTGCACTGGAGCAGAACATGGCCTGAAGAGGAGGCAAGTTTGGGGCGTCCCCACCCTGGGGAGCTGGAGACGGTGTCAGTGAGGGGCTGGACAGGTGCTGGTGATCCCTTTGGGGGTTCACCTTTAGGTGCAGCCGTGGTGCTGCCCTGGGGGTCCGAGGCACAGAGACCACACGGGCTGGGGGTCCCAGGGCTCTGTGGAGAAGGGCAGTGCTCCAGCATCTGCCATTCACCAGGCTGTCCCCAGGCTGGGATGTCCCTCTGGGGGGGGGCTGCCCAGTCTGGGGGTGCCGTGTCACCCCCGAGGAACGTTTGGCTTGTGCAGGGCGGGCGTGAGTGTGCGCAGAGCCCCAGGGATCCATCCCAGCACAGCCGAGTCAGACATCCTGGCCGCGGGCCACCGGCTTCCACCCAGCGGTTCCTCCTCGCAGCGAAACATCTAAGCAGAGAGAGGGGGGTGAATTTATTTATTTTTGAGCCTGGTTTGCTGAAGGAACGAGGCTGACGTGACGGCTGTGGCCGTGTGTGGTGGTGGCGGCCGTCCCCTCCTGCCCTGCTCGGACACAAGGAGTTGGCTGTTCTGGGAGCAGGGGGGCCGTGCTGGACCCTCGGGGTGTCTGTCCGGCCGTCCGGCGCCCTTGGGGGCGGGAGTTTGTCTTTGTGCTCGTCCTGTTAACATACTTCTAATTAAGGAAAATTGTCCCCAGGAGCAGTGTTTATCCACGGAGCGCGGTGCCGTCACAGAGACGGTCTTGTTCTCCCGGGGAGAGAGGGATGTCTGCGGAGGGGAAGAGACAGAAATTCCTCCAGATTATGGCATTATGTAAATGTATCAAACGGATCATTCCCTATAAAAAGGAAAGTCGGAAACCGATGTATTTGAGCAGCCCTGGGGACCGCATTCCTGACGAGCCTCTCCGTTCCTGCGCCGCCGCCGCCGGCCTTTCGGAGCCGAAACTTTGGGCAAATTTCTCCAAGTTGTTTTTCCGCGGGCTGGCGGCTCCGGGCGCCCGAGGGGCTCGTGGGGCCACCCGGCCGGGCGGCTCGCTGGGTGGCAAGTTGGCCAGGGCCCTTGCTAGCCCCGCGGGGTGGGTTGTGCCTGGAGCAGTGTCCGATGTGGGGTGGGTGAGAGGCTCTGATGTGAGCCACGGGCTCCTGAGGCGCTTGGGGGTTGTGTCAAAGCAAGGACAGGCTGTTGCTGCAGATGTGGGTTTATCGGACATCAGTGTTCTTTATTTGTTCTTTATTTCTTTATTGTTCTTTATTTAAAGCCAGATGTTGGCAGAGGAGGTCGGTCCATCTCTGTTCTCTGTCCTGTGTGCTGGGGCAAGGGGGAAAATGCTCCTCAGCAGAACGGGAGCAAGGATTTGGGGTTGGAGCTCTGTGTCCAGTGATGTTTCTGGCTGTTTCAGGCAGAGCTTGGAGCTCTCCTGGTGTGCTCTCCTGAGGGGTAGCTGGGAAGTGGAGTTTCTCCCAGGCTTAGAATCATGGAATTATTAAGGTTGGAAAAGCCTCTAAGACCCTCAAGTCCAACCATTAACCCAGTGCTGCCAGGTCATCACCGGAACATGTCCCCAAGTGCCACATCCACACGTTTCAGGAGGAATTTCTTCATGGAAAAGGTTGTCAGGCATTGGAAGGGGCTGCCCAGGGAGGTGGTGGGGTGCCCATCCCTGGAGGTGTCCGAGGAACAGCTGGACGTGGCACTCAGGGCTCTGGTGGGCATCGGTCACAGCTTGGACTCGATGCTCCTGGAGGGTTTTTCCAACCTCAGGGATTCTGGAATTCAGGGATTTTTTGCTGTGTTGGTTCCTGAGCTTGTTGAACCTCTGTGGATACAGGGGCTTTCTCCTTTTCCTTGCCCAACCGTGCAGGAGTCTGGACGAGCTGCTGAGTGGCTGCGTCCCCCTCGCAGCTGTTTGAGGGCTGTCGAAATCCCTGGTTTAATCTGAGGGAAGATTGTGTGTTTCCTTCCTCCTCCTGTCAGGCCACAATTGATGTGTTTGCAGACTGCACAGCAACTGATTCATGCAGAGCAAAGTTATGTGCTGGGTCAGCAAAGCTCCTTCCCCAAAAAACCCACAGCCCTGCAGAGCCTCGCTGGGAGTGGGGTAAATCGGGTGGCCCGGGTCAAGGGAGGGAGAACCTCGGGCTGCAGCTCCAGGGGGAAATGTGGGGTCCATCACCCACTTGTCTCAAGGAGTTCTTGGAGTGGGACTGTCCCACCTGGAGCTCTGGGATCCCGGCAGATGAAGGATGTGGACAGAGGAGGCCACGGAGGTGGTCTGAGGGTTGGAGCAGCTCTGCCATGGAGCCAGGCTGGGAGAGCTGGGGGCTCCAGGGAGAGCTCAGAGCCTCTTCCAGTGCCTGAAGAGGCTCCAGGAGAGCTGGAGAGGGACTGGGGACAGGACCCTGGAGTGACAGGACACAGGGAATGGCTTCCCACTGACACAGAGCAGGGCTAGGTGGGATTTTGGGAAGAATTTCCTCCCTGTGAGGGTGGCAGGCCCTGGCACAGGGTGCCCAGAGCAGCTGTGGCTGCGCCATTCCTGGAAGAGTCCAAGGCCAGGTCAGATGTGGCTTGGAGCAACCTGGCACAGTGGAAGGTGTCCCTGCCCATGGCAGGGGGTGGGACTGAGACGATCTTTAAGATCCCCTCTGACCCAAACAATTCCCGGATTCTATGAAAAAGGAAAACCCAAGCCCAGTGTGACACACAGGGTTTCGTGGCAGGGACCTCAGGAACAGCTCGCTCGGGATCACTCGGGGGCCGTGGCGGGTGTGAAACCAGGAAACATCTGTGAGGGTGGGTTTTGGGGTTTGCTGAAGTTGCCAACCCGCCCGTGTTGAGCAACTCTGATGAAGTTCTTGGTGCTCCCTCATCCTCCATCCTCCCTCCATCTGCCCTCCCTGCTGCAAGGCCACCTCCCCCCCCGAGTGGGGCTGCCGGCCTGGACCCCGTCCCCGTGAGGATTTTTTGGCTGCCTCTCCCAGGAAGAGCCTTGGAAAGGCGACATTCCCTGCTCTCTGCCCCCACCAGCTCCCTTCCAAACACTCTCAAATAAATAAATCTTGGGAAATGAGCTCGGCGTGTCGCAATCGCCCGCAACGCCGCCGAGGTTGAGCAAGGAGGAGGATTGATTCCAGGATGGGAATTGGTGGGAGAGGCACCCGCGGGGGGCTGCAGGAGGGAGGGGGTGGTCTCTGCCAACCGTGGAAATCATGTAGGGCCCCTCCAGGGGACAGGTTCATCCCTGCTGGTCCCCTCAGATGGGTCCAAAGTGTGTTTTCATGGCCATGGGTGGCCGTGGCACCATCCCTGGGCACCCATTCTGAGTGGGGGGGGGTACAGGGGGAGACTCTGTGCCCCCCACTCCCCCCCTCTCCAAAGATGGAGGGGGGTTGAGAAGGAGGGGGGTTAAAGTTTCTGCAGGCCAATGCCAGGGGTTAAAAATAGATGTTTTCTAAATTAGCTTCCACCAAAAGTTCAAGAGGAAATCCAGGTTTAGCTGAGGCTACAATAAAGAGCTGAAAATAATAATAACAATAATAATAATGATGATGAAAATAACGATGATGATGATAATAACAATAATGATAATAATAAAAAAATAAAAAGTGATTCCTGCAAAGGCGAGGGGAGGATGGTGGGCAGGGAGAGAAGGAGCAAAGCTGGAAAACAAAAGCCTTTGAGGAGGGTAATGCTTTCCAGCTGCAAAAATAAAGCCTGGGAGAGGAGCAAGTGCTTGCGTCACCCCCAGCCCCCTGGCCCTGCTGCCCTGCTCGGAGCTGGGGCCTGTCCGGAGACCCCCGGCTGGGCCAGGACCCTCTGCTCCCCTGGGGAGAGGCGGCTGGGGCAGGATGGGTGTGAGGGGAGTGCGGGGCTGGAAGTCTGTGGCTTGTTTTGGCCCTTTTCCCTTTGGATTCCTCTTGTTGTGTTGGGCTGGACTCAGCTCCGGCTCGGAGGGATGCGGCGGGGGGGGGCCCGGGGGGGGGGGGGGGGGGGGGGGGGGGGAGGG
>WEZZ01038025.1:33312-58283 GCA_013400585.1 Chloropsis cyanopogon | reverse complement strand
TGTTTCTGAGGGATGAATTCCCAGTGTTCCTGAGGGATGAATTCCCAGTGTTCCTGTAGGTGAATTCCCAGTGTTCCTGTGGGGTGAATTCCCAGTGTTCCTGTGGGTGAATTCCCAGTGTTTCTGAGGGATGATCTCCTGGTGTTCGCCCCAGATGCTCTCCTGGTTGTGTGCGATGTCTCTGGCTTGTTTGGGGGCAGCAGGTCCCGTCTCCCTGGGGAGCAGAAGATGGGTTGCCACGGATGCTGTGGGTGCCATGGGTGCCCTGTGGGTGCTGTGGCTGCCATGGGTTCCATGGGTGCCGTGGGTGCCGTGGCTGCTGTGGGTGCCCTGGGCTCTGTGGGTGCTGTGGGTGCCATGAGTGCNAATTCGCTGCCCCTGGGGACAACTGGCAAGGGTGGCCTGTCCCTCTGGGATGGGGGGTGTCCTGTACCTCTGTGAGCCCTCTCTGCAGGGACACTTCCCACCCAGCCTGCCTGGCAGCACCTGTGCAGGGCTCAGTGCTGTGGGACACACCTGGCCCAGCTCGGGATAAGCTGCTGCTCCCATCTCATGCCACACAGCGTGGTCACAGCTTTGCTCCAGCTTTTGGGAGCTGAAGTGGCTCTGTGGAGGGCCAGAGCAGCTCCCTCATGCCCGTGTGTCCAGCCACTGCCTCCTGCACAGCCTTGAGGATGGGGATGCCAGGATGCTGAATCATGAGGGCAGCTTAGGGCACCCCTGGCAGCTGCCAGCCACCGGCAGCTGGGAACTGGTGTGGGTGAGGCCACGGCGGGCAGAGCAGAGTAACCACGAAAGAGGAAAATTCCCCCCTTGCCAGCTGCTTCCCTGATGGGCACTTCCCTCCTGGCTTGGATGGAAAAAGCTGGTGTCATTGAGCAGAAAATCAGGAGTATTTCATATAAACAAACAAATATCACAGAGGATCCTGGAGAGAGACTCCAGGCTCGAGCAGGGCTGGTGCAGACAAGCCCCACAGGTGACTGAGTGAAGTCCCTTGTGCTCTGTGGTGGCAGTGCTGATCCCTGGCTCTGCTGTGCCGTGCTGGGAGCTGCCACCACAGGCAGGACAGGCAGCTGCCTCAGGTTGTGTTTAAACATGTACAACCCCATGTGTGTGTGTGTGGTGGCCTCTTCCAGTGACACCAACTCATCTGAACCCCCCGGGAGCTCTGTGCCGGACCCCATCCATCCCCGTGGGGATCCACACATCCATATCCTCCCTCTCCCAGAGCTCATCCTGGCTCTGAGCTCCCTCCTCTGCTCTTCTCTCACAGCAAGGTGTTCTTCACCGACTACGGGCAGATCCCCAAGGTGGAGCGCTGTGACATGGACGGGCAGAACCGCACCAAGCTGGTGGACAGCAAGATCGTCTTCCCACACGGCATCACCCTGGACCTGGTGAACCGCCTGGTGTACTGGGCTGATGCCTACCTGGACTACATCGAGGTGGTGGACTACGAGGGCAAGAACAGGCACACCATCATCCAGGGCATCCTGGTGAGTGGGTTTGGGGAGAGGGTTGGTACCTGAGCTCGGTGTCCTGGGTGCCACTGGTCTGCAGTTGTGACTTCAGTGGTCCAGCAAAGAACATGCTGAGCCCTGAGCATGGTCCTGCCAAGGATGATCTTGTGCCACTGATGGACAAGACCACACTGATGGCCAGTGGTGGCCAAGACCACACTGATGGCCAGTGATGGCCAAGACCACACTGATGGCCACTGATGGACAAGATTACATTGATGGCCAGTGCTGGCCAAGACCACGCTGATGGCCAGTGATGGCCGAGAGCCATCGGGTGGGATCAGGGGTTTTGCGTGTCTCGGAGCCCGGCTCTCACAACTCCTATGATAAAGCTGCTCTTTGAGCTAGGTCTAATGAGATCTAAGGGGGCCTATTACACTTGAGATAGCCCAGCTACTCGAAATGGCATAAAGATAGTAGGATGGCTTCTGTGGCAGTGTTGGAAACAGAAAAATGTTTAATAAAAGGCAAAATAACAAAACTCTTACAGAGAAAACTTGAGTCAAGTGTAAGAGATTCTTGCTCTTACTAAAACACCCCACAAAAGCAATTAGTTCTTTTGTTCTTTTTCTAATAGATTGCTTAAGTGAGGCTTCTTAGTCTCAGTCTAATTGGCTAGCTTTAAGTCTGATTTAAAGTTCTAAAGGTCTTATGAANGTGGGTGCTGTGGATGCCATGGGTGCTGTGGGTGCCGTGGGTGCTGTGGGCTCGGTGGGTGCTGTGGGTGCCATGAGTGCTGCGGGTGCCATGGGTGCTGTAGGTGCTGTGGGTTCTGTGAGTGCTGTGGCTGCCGTGGGTGCCCTGTGGGTGCCGTGGGTGCCCTGTGGCTCCACACGGGGTGACCAGGGCAGATCCTTGGTACGGGTGCAGGTCCCAGTGCGTTCACGGCTCCCATGCTCTCATTCCTCGGCTGTGTTGGTGTTTGTGATCCTGGGGGGCTCCTGGCTCTGTCCCTCCCTGCCTCACCCCTCCCTCCCTCCCTCTCCTGGCCCAGACGTGGAGCAGATGGCCATCGACTGGCTCACGGGCAACTTCTACTTCGTGGATGACATTGATGACAGGATCTTCGTCTGCAACAAGAATGGGGACACATGTGTCACACTGCTGGACCTGGAGCTCTACAATCCCAAGGGAATTGCACTGGACCCAGCCATGGGGTGAGTCCTGGCAATTCGCTGCCCTTGGGGACAACTGGCAAGGGTGGCCTGTCCCTCTGGGCTGGGGGGTGTCCTGTACCTCTGTGAGCCCTCTCTGCAGGGACACTTCCCACCCAGCCTGCCTGGCAGCACCTGTGGGTGCTGTGGGACACACCTGTCCCAGCTCGGGATAAGCTGCTGCTCCCCTCTCATGCCACACAGCGTGGTCACAGCTTTGCTCCAGCTTTTGGGAGCTGAAGTGGCTCTGTGGAGGGCCAGAGCAGCTCCCTCATGCCCGTGTGTCCAGCCACTGCCTCCTGCACAGCCTTGAGGATGGGGATGCCAGGATGCTGAATCATGAGGGCAGCTTAGGGCACCCCTGGCAGCTGCCAGCCACCGGCAGCTGGGAACTGGTGTGGGTGAGGCCACGGCGGCAGAGCAGAGTAACCACAAAAGAGGAAAATTCCCCCCTTGCCAGCTGCTTCCCTGATGGGCACTTCCCTCCTGGCTCGGATGGAAAAAGCTGGTGTCATTGAGCAGAAAATCAGGAGTATTTCATATAAACAAACAAATATCACAGAGGATCCTGGAGAGAGACTCCAGGCTCGAGCAGGGCTGGTGCAGACAAGCCCCACAGGTGACTGAGTGAAGTCCCTTGTGCTCTGTGGTGGCAGTGCTGATCCCTGGCTCTGCTGTGCCGTGCTGGGAGCTGCCACCACAGGCAGGACAGGCAGCTGCCTCAGGTTGTGTTTAACATGTACAACCCCACATGTGTGTGTGTGGTGGCCTCTTCCAGTGACACCAACACATCTGAACCCCCCGGGAGCTCTGTGCCGGACCCCATCCATCCCCATGGGGATCCACACATCCATATCCTCCCTCTCCCAGAGCTCATCCTGGCTCTGAGCTCCCTCCTCTGCTCTTCTCTCACAGCAAGGTGTTCTTCACCGACTACGGGCAGATCCCCAAGGTGGAGCGCTGTGACATGGACGGGCAGAACCGCACCAAGCTGGTGGACAGCAAGATTGTCTTCCCACACGGCATCACCCTGGACCTGGTGAACCGCCTGGTGTACTGGGCTGATGCCTACCTGGACTACATCGAGGTGGTGGACTACGAGGGCAAGAACAGGCACACCATCATCCAGGGCATCCTGGTGAGTGGGTTTGGGGAGAGGGTTGGTACCTGAGCTCGGTGTCCTGGGTGCCACTGGTCTGCAGTTGTGACTTCAGTGGTCCAGCAAAGAACATGCTGAGCCCTGAGCATGGTCCTGCCAAGGATGATCTTGTGCCACTGATGGACAAGACCACACTGATGGCCAGTGGTGGCCAAGACCACACTGATGGCCAGTGATGGCCAAGACCACACTGATGGCCACTGATGGACAAGATTACATTGATGGCCAGTGCTGGCCAAGACCACGCTGATGGCCAGTGATGGCCGAGAGCCATCGGGTGGGATCAGGGGTTTTGCGTGTCTCGGAGCCCGGCTCTCACAACTCCTATGATAAAGCTGCTCTTTGAGCTAGGTCTAATGAGATCTAAGGGGGCCTATTACACTTGAGATAGCCCAGCTACTCGAAATGGCATAAAGATAGTAGGATGGCTTCTGTGGCAGTGTTGGAAACAGAAAAATGTTTAATAAAAGGCAAAATAACAAAACTCTTACAGAGAAAACTTGAGTCAAGTGTAAGAGATTCTTGCTCTTACTAAAACACCCCACAAAAGCAATTAGTTCTTTTGTTCTTTTTCTAATAGATTGCTTAAGTGAGGCTTCTTAGTCTCAGTCTAATTGGCTAGCTTTAAGTCTGATTTAAAGTTCTAAAGGTCTTATGAAGTGTTTCTGCCCCAAATTTGAGAGAGAAACTTTTAAGCTTTTTACCTTTTTGAGCAGACAAAGAACAACTTAGTCACCCTATGAACAAAAGCACATCCCTACACTCCTAAATCCCTTGTGGCTCTCACAACTCCTAAATCCCTTGTGAACACTCACCTGGTACCTTCCAGATCGAACACCTGTACGGGCTGACCGTCTTTGAGAACTACCTGTACGCCACCAACTCGGACAATGCCAACGCCCAGCAGAAAACCAGCGTCATCCGCGTCAACCGCTTCAACAGCACCGAGTACCAGGTGGTGACACGGGTGGACAAGGGTGGCGCGCTGCACATCTACCACCAGCGGCGCCAGCCCACAGGTGGGACCCTGATTTGGGAGTAACAGCTCCCTGGTTCCTCAGCCAGCGGCTTGGGTGGGATTTCAGGAAGAATTTTTTCATGGAAAGGGTGGTCAGGCATTGGAAGGGACTGCTCAGGGAGGTGGTGGAGTCCTCGTCCCTGGAGGTGTCCAAGGAATGACTGGATGCGGTTGGGTTGACAAGGTGGGGATTGGTCACAGGTTGGACTCAGTGATCTTGGAGGTCTTTTCCAGCCTCAAGGATTCTGGGATTCCTGCTCCCCAGGGCCCTGGGGGCTGCTGAACATCCTGGGGTGCCCCTTTTCCTGCTAGAGCTGTGTCTCTTCCTGTGAGAGCTGCACCATGTGGTTGATGGATCATGGAGAGTACAAAGATGTGGCATCTTAAAATATTAATGGTCCCCCTTACTCTGTGTCCCCACTGCCAGCATGTTCACCCCGGTGCTCCCAAGCACTGAGGGATTTCCAGGGAATCGAAAGGCTCCAGTGCTGCTCCAACCCCTGCCTGCCTCCATCCCTGCCTGCCCGCTCCACCCCCAGCACCTTCCTGCAGTTAATCAATTTACTCCTTTAAAATCCTCTTAGTGTCTGCATTTTCCAGAATATAAAATTAATCAGGAGATTTCCGAGCGGGAAGGAGTGTGATTAAGGGGCTCTCCGGGTGGTGCTGGCTGTCCCTGCTCTCAGGGCTTGTCCTGCTGGTGCAGCAGGACGGGGCAGTGTGGCCGTGTGGCTGTGGTGGTGTGCTGGGACACGCTGGCTTCTCCCCAGGGATCCTTCCCATGGGGACGTCCTTTCCCATCTCTATGCTGTGCTCAGCCCTTCCCTGACCGGCTGGGAGCTCCAGGGAGGAATGAGCCCCCCTACAGCCCAGGGAGGACCCATGAGAGCATCCCCACAGTGTCCCCACAGTGTCCCTGTGCCCCCGGTGGCTGCAGCCCCTCTCTGTGTTGCAGTGCGGAGCCACGCCTGCGAGCCGGATCAGTTTGGGAAGCCGGGAGGCTGCTCGGACATCTGCCTGCTCGGGAACAGCCACAAGAGCCGGACCTGCCGCTGCCGCTCCGGGTTCAGCCTGGGCAGCGACGGGAAATCCTGCAAAAGTGAGTGCTGCCCTTCCTGGGGCAATATGGGGGCGAGGGGCTGGAGCCATGAGCTCTGCATTCTCTGCGGGGGCCGCTCGCTGCTGTGAGCCCACAACAGCCCCAGTGCCACGTGCCACCCCCACGGCACTGCCCGGCCCTGCTGGTGGCCACGGCTGTCCCTGTCTCTCCGCAGAGCCCGAGCACGAGCTGTTCCTGGTGTACGGGAAGGGGCGTCCCGGCATCATCCGCGGGATGGACATGGGCGCCAAGGTGCCGGACGAGCACATGATTCCCATCGAGAACCTCATGAACCCCCGGGCCCTGGACTTCCATGCTGAGACTGGCTTCATCTACTTTGCCGACACCACCAGCTACCTCATCGGGCGCCAGAAGATTGATGGCACAGAGCGGGAGACCATCCTGAAGGACGGTGCGTGGCCAAGGGGCCTGGTTTGTGCCTGTGGGGCTGGGCATCCATCATCCCCTCTGTCTGGGTCAGGATTGGGCACCGTTTGGGGCTGTGGCTTCCACTTTTCACCTCCTGGCTGGTGACAAACCCACTCCTCTTTTCCCCACAAAGGCATCCACAATGTGGAGGGGATTGCTGTGGACTGGATGGGGAACAACCTGTACTGGACAGATGATGGCCCCAAGAAGACCATCAGTGTGGCACGGCTGGAAAAGGCTGCCCAGACACGGAAGACGCTGATCGAGGGGAAGATGACGCATCCCCGTGCCATCGTGGTGGACCCCCTGAATGGGTGAGGGTGCCTGGGTGGGCAGGGCTGGCTGGCAGGGCCACGGGGACATGGCCGGGTCTTGTGGTGGCCAGGCCAGGGCTCAGCTTAATGTCCATGGCAGATGGATGTACTGGACGGACTGGGAGGAGGATCCCAAGGACAGCAAGAGGGGCAAGATCGAGAGGGCCTGGATGGATGGTTCCAACCGAAACATCTTCATCACCTCCAAGACTGTCCTGTGGCCCAACGGGCTGAGCCTGGACATCCCGGCCAAGATCCTGTACTGGGTGGACGCTTTCTACGACCGCATCGAGATGGTTTATCTCAATGGCACTGAGCGGAAGGCAAGTGGGGGTCCTGTGGCCCTGGGACACTGATCACCCACAGCACTGGCGCAGCTGAGCTGGGGGCTCTCTGCTCTCCCCTTCCATCACCCTGTCCCTGTCCCTGTCCCTGTCCCTGTCCCTGAGTGCCCATCCCAGCTAACAGAGCCTCTCTGCCTCCCCGCACCCCCAGATCGTGTATGAGGGCCCGGAGCTGAACCACGCCTTCGGGCTGTGCCACTACAGCAACTTTCTGTTCTGGACCGAGTACCGCAGCGGCAGCATCTACCGGCTGGACCAGGCCTCCAAGGCCGTCAGCCTGCTGCGCAACGAGCGCCCGCCCATCTTCGAGATCCGCATGTACGACGCGCAGCAGCAGCAAGGTGCGAGGGCACGAGGGGCTGGGCTTGGAGGGATGGGGCTGGGGGGTGAGTCTGAGCTCCCTAAGCAGCCCCCCACCTCTTTTTGTTTCCTTTTAGCCATCCCCATGCTCTTTGCTTTTCTTTCCTGTTGCTCCTGCCGTGCCCTTCCAGCCTTCCCTCTTTTTCCCACCCTAATTCCATCAGGCTCTGTGTCCCCTGAGGGGTCCCTGTGGGCTCAGCTGGGGCCTCCAGCTGGCTTCCAAGTGTGGCTGCTGTTGAGGGAGTCCAGGGGGCTGGGGGGTCCCAGCACCCCCGTGGGTCTGCAGGGGTCCCTGGGCACTCAGGTGCCATCTCCTCGCGCCTTTGCCTCCGCAGTGGGCTCCAACAAATGCCGTGTCAACAACGGGGGCTGCAGCAGCCTGTGCCTGGCCACCCCCCGCGGCCGTCAGTGCGCCTGTGCCGAGGACCAGATCCTGGGGCCGGACTCTGTCACCTGCCAGGGTAGGCTGGCACCCTCGTGGGGACTCTCTTTCCCCATGGGAAGCTGCACTTGGTCACCTGGTTCAAATCCTGCCTGTGCTTTCCCCTTGGCAGCCAATCCGTCCTACATCCCCCCGCCGCAGTGCCAGCCCGGGGAGTTCGCCTGCAAGAACAACCGCTGCATCCAAGAGCGCTGGAAATGCGACGGTGACAACGACTGCCTGGACAACAGCGACGAGGCCCCCGAGCTCTGCCGTGCGTGACCCCTCCCGTGCGGTGGGATTGGGGCTGAGGCTCCCCCACATGTGGAGGCAGTGGTTGGGGCAGGGTCAGGCAGCCAGGACCCCTCTGTCCTCTCTCCAACTCGAGGAGAGGAGGAGGTGTAGGAGGAAAATGTTGGTTGAGATTCCGATCCTAAGTTTGAGGCTCCAGCCCTTTTCTGTCCCAGTTTTTCTCTTCGCTGGACATAGAGGAGGGATGGGGTGGGATGAGGGGCAGGTCCTAAGTGTGGTTTCCCCCCACAGACCAGCACACCTGCCCTTCAGACCGCTTCAAGTGCAAGAATAACCGCTGCATCCCCAACCGCTGGCTCTGCGACGGGGACAACGACTGCGGGAACAACGAGGACGAGTCCAACTCCACCTGCTCAGGTGAGGACCCTGCCTCGTCCTCAGGGAGCCACAGCCTGAGGTTTTGCAGTCTCATGTGTGCCAACACCTTGGCTTTGCACCTGGGCCTCGCAGGGGGTCGCTCCCCACCTTCCCCTGGCAAAACAAGGGACCATTAACGTTCCATCTGTCCCTCCTGGCCAGCCCGGACCTGCTCCCCCAACCAGTTCTCCTGCGCCAGCGGCCGCTGCATCCCCATCTCCTGGACGTGTGACCTGGATGATGACTGCGGGGACCGCTCTGACGAGTCTGCCTCGTGTGGTGAGCTGGGACTGGGAGCTCCAGGGGCACTGGGGGCACTGGGAGCACTGGGAGCTCCCCGGGGCTGTGAGGGTTGGGGTGCACATGAGGTGTCCCCCGTGCTGACGGTGCCTCTCCCTGCCCTGCAGCCTACCCGACCTGCTTCCCCCTGACGCAATTCACCTGCAACAACGGGCGCTGCATCAACATCAACTGGCGCTGTGACAACGGTGAGGACCCGGCCCCGTGGTGCTCCCGAGGGGACGGCGAGACCCGAGGCGGGGGTGCAGCCTGGCAGGGACCCCATTTTGGCAATTTGGGCCAGTTCTCAGCATGTGCTGAAGGGCAGAGCCCAGGCCCCAAGGGGAGGGGCTGTGACCAAAGCTGAGCCCATCCTGCAGCCCCCAGCCCTGTGTTTCCCTTGGCCGTGCTGGGGCAGGGAGAGCTGCAGGAACAACCTGGCAGGGATTGTTCCAGACCTTGGCATCCTTTGCAAGGTTTCCAAAACCCTGCCCTGGTGCTGGAACCAAGTGTGGCATGGCCAGAGCTGCTGGTGAGGCTGGGCCAGGTCGTGCAGACCCAGGGAAGGCAGGAGAGCTCTCCCAGCCAGCTCCCATCTGCCCTTGGATCTTTCCAGGGCTAGACTTGGGACAGAGGGTTTGCCTCAAGGTTGCTTTCCTTTCCCACAAGTTTATATCAGACTTTGAGCCGCTCTGCCTTGTTGGGAATAATTAATGTCTTCAGAGCAAGCAAGACACTGGTGCCTGGCTGAGCAGAGCCATGGGTGCAGGACTCTCCCTGGAGTCTTCCTGAGCTCCCTTGGAGCTGGCCCTGCCAAGGGATGGTCCCTTCTCCTGGGATCCCCCACTGTGGCAGCCAGGCTGTGGCATGGAGCCCCTCGTGCAACCCCAAATCTTGCCAGGTGCCCGGGGCAGGAGCTGCAGCACCACAAGGGTACCCCCAGCCTGGCTGCCCCCCACTCCCCCAGCACCCTCCACTGCTTCTGGTCTCGCCTCCCAGGCTGCCCGGTGCCTCTGTGTGTCCGTGTGCCCGTGTCCGTGTCCATGTCCACGTCCCGGTGTCTCTGTGCCACCCGCTGTGCGTGTGCCCTGTTTGTCACTGTGGTGTGTTGTGTTTGTCACCGTGCCCACGCTCCTGTCTGGTGGTTCTGTGTTTCAGAAAAAGATTGTGGGGATGGCTCTGACGAAAAGAACTGTCCAAAGCCTACCGGTTAGTGCATAGATCAACATGCACCAGATCCCCCCCTGGCCCCCCCAGCCCCCAGACCTGCCCCCTCCAGAGGGCTGTGAGCCCCGGGGGCTGCTGCTCTGGACACTGGCAATGCCCCCTGTGCCTCTGGCAGTGCCCCCTGTGCCTCTGGCAATGCCCCCTGTGCCTCTGGTGATGCCCCCTGTGCCTCTGATGATGCCCCTGGTGCCTATGGTGATGCCCTCCTCCTCTCCAGCAAAGCTCCCTGTGCCTCTGGCAATGTCCCCCAGCTCTCCAGCAATGTCCCCCATGCTCCCCAGCAGCAGGAGGGATGTGCCAGGTGTCAGGGAGCCACGGTTCCTCCCAGCTCACCGAGCAGAGCCTCTTGGGAAGCTCCTCCTGATGGGAGACTGGAGAGGTCAAGGGTTGCAGGTGCAGGAGCTGAGCTGCTGGCGAGGCCACGTGGCAGCTGGCAGTGCCATCGTCCCCATCAGTGCCATCTTCTCCATCAGTGCCAGTGGCCCCATCAATGCCATTGTCTCCATCAGTGTCATTGTCCCTGTCAGTGTCATTTGTCCCTATTAGTGCCATCATCCCCATGAGTACCACTGGCCCCATCAGTGCCATTGTCCCCATCAGTGCCACTGGCCCCATCAGTACCATTGTCCCCATAGTGCCACTGTCCCCATCAGTGCCATTGTCCCTATCAGTGTCATTGTCCCTATTAGTGCCATCTTCCCCATCAGTGCCGTTTTCCCCATCAGTGCCATCATCCTTATGCCCATCCTGAGGCACCAGGAAGCAAACCCCCTTGACCAGTCTCAGGTGGGGCATCCACAGTGGAACCCTGTGGTGGTCCCCAGGCCAGGCCCCCCGTGCCAGGCAGGCAGAGGGGCTGCATTGCCAGTGTCCAGGTACCCTCAGACCAAACCTCTCCCTGCCCACAGTGGGCGTGGGGGTTTCTCCAGGCAATCCAACCCCCCCAATTGGCTGTCCCAGCACCCCCAAAGGAGAACCCGTCCCCCAGCCCCGCTCCCCCCAGAGTGGAGCACCCCGTGGCGCCGGGCGCCCGGGGCCCCCCAGGTTCATGGCTGATCTATGCAGTTTCTGTGTTTCATTTTCTCTGTGTGCTGCTGCTGCTGTGGGGAGGGAGGGCCGGGGGTCTCCAGCCCATGGTGGGGGTCCCACCCCCAGTGCTGAGGGGCTGCTGTCACCCCACGTCCCGGCTGCCGGCGTGGTCTGTCCGGTCCCTGTTGTTCCCCGCTTCCCCCGGCGAGGGGTCTCTGCTGTGCTCCCTCCTGCCAGCCCCACCCTGGCCGGGCACCTGCTGACCCCCTGCCCGCCCCCCTTCCCTCTCCAGACAACGACTGCGGGGACAACAGTGACGAGGCCGGCTGCAGCCACTCCTGCTCCAGCAACCAGTTCAAGTGCAACAGCGGGCGCTGCATCCCCGTGCACTGGACCTGCGACGGGGACAACGACTGCGGCGACTACAGCGACGAGACCCACGCCAACTGCACCAACCAGGGTGAGCCCCAGCATGCAGGAGGGACCCCCAGCCACAGGCATTGCCCAAAGAGCCAAACCCTGCCCCAGGCAGAGCTGCCCTGCTTCTAGGCAGGGAATTCTGCAGCCTTCTCTGGCCACACTCAGTGCCCAGATCCCCCTGCCGTGCCTCTGGGTGCCTCCAGCTGTTTTCCTGCTGGCTGAGTGCCTGGTCCCCGCCCAGTCCTGGAGCCCCCCAGCTCCATGGGGTGCAGGCAGTGAGCAGTGCCCTCCCCACAGCCACGCGCCCGCCCGGGGGCTGCCACACGGACGAGTTCCAGTGCCGGCTGGACGGGCTGTGCATCCCCATGCGCTGGCGCTGTGACGGTGACACGGACTGCATGGATTCCAGCGACGAGAAGAACTGCGAGGGGGTCACCCACGTCTGCGACCCCAACGTCAAATTCGGCTGCAAGGACTCGGGTGAGAGCAGGGGGCAGGGGATCCCACCTGGGGGTGCCGGACTGTCCTCGGTGCCGGGATAATGGGGAATCACAGGTGGCCAACTCGTGACCCACGATCCTGATGGATGCTGTCATCCTCAGATCCCTTCTCCCCTTCTCTGAGGAGGGGGCTGGGACACACTTTGGTGGGTTGGGGACAAGTGTGGAGCGACACCAGTTCTGGGGCTGACCTTCTGAGCCCCCAGTGCCCCATGTGCTTCCCCCAGGCCCTCTCTGATCTGTTCCATCTGGGCCAGCTCTGGTCCAACTTTTGGGGAGCCCTCAAACACCCCCATGCCCCCCGTGCTTGGGATAACATCTGTAAGTTCCTGGAATAACATCCCTTCTGGTTCTGCTCTGCCCCCTCCCCGTCAGCCCGGTGCATCAGCAAGGCCTGGGTCTGTGACGGGGACAGCGACTGCGAGGACAACTCTGACGAGGAGAACTGCGAGTCCCTGGTGTGCAAGCCCCCCTCGCACACCTGTGCCAACAACACCTCCATCTGCCTGCCCCCCGAGAAGCTCTGCGACGGCTCCGACGACTGCGGCGATGGCTCTGACGAGGGCGAGCTCTGCGGTGAGCGCGGGGCCGGGCGCGGGGACAGGGGTTGACCCGGGAGTGGGACGAGGAGGTGACAAGCATGTCCTGTCCCCACAGACCAGTGCTCCCTCAACAACGGCGGCTGCAGCCACAACTGCACAGTGGCCCCTGGCGAGGGCATCGTGTGCTCCTGTCCCCTGGGCATGGAGCTGGGTGCTGACAACAAGACCTGCCAGATCCAGAGCTACTGTGCCAAGCACCTCAAGTGCAGCCAGAAGTGCGAGCAGGACAAGTACAATGTCAAGTGCTCCTGCTACGAAGGCTGGATGCTGGAGCCTGACGGCGAGAGCTGCCGCAGCCTGGGTGTGTTTTGGGGGGCACCAGGGACTGGTAGCAGCCCCCCAGCTGCCTCAGGGGGAGCTGGTCCTCTCGTGGAGCTGGGGGTTGTGCTGATGGACATGGCTGGGTGCTGGTGGGATGTGTCCCCTGCCTTGTCCCTGACCCTGCCCTGCTACCCCCAGACCCCTTCAAGCCGTTCATCATCTTCTCCAATCGCCACGAGATCCGGCGCATCGACCTGCACCGAGGGGACTACAGCGTCCTGGTGCCCGGGCTGCGCAACACCATCGCCCTGGACTTCCACCTCAACCAGAGCTCCCTGTACTGGACCGACGTGGTGGAGGACAAGATCTACAGGGGAAAGCTGCTGGAGAACGGGGGTGCGGAGCCTGGGGGTGGGGGGCTGGTTGGAGGGAAAGCAGAGGTGTAGATCTGGGGTCAGTAATTCTGTGACACCTCACGGTGATGTGGCAGCTGAAGCCCACAGCTCTGATAGTGATCCTGTTCTGCTCTCATTATGCAGTAGTTAATTAGCATTCCCAGCGCTTCCCTGCTGGTAATTGCAGCCCAGCAGCTGGGCACAGAGAGGACACCCTCCCCATCAGGGCTGCTCCCGCAGGAGCCTGGTGCCAGGACTAGGAATGGGGGCTGAGCTCTTTGGGGTCTGACCATGGATAGGGGCTGCTGAGCTCTTTGGGGTCTGGACTATGGGTGGGAGCTGAGCTCTTTGGGGTCTGACCATGGATAGGGGCTGCTGAGCTCTTTGGGGTCTGACCATGGATAGGGGGTGCTGAGCTCTTTGGGGTCTGGACTATGGATGGGGGTTGAGCTCTTTGGGGTCTGACAATGGATAGGGGGTGCTGAGCCCTTTGGGGTCTGGACTATGGAAGGATGCTGAGCCCTTTGGGGTTTGGACTATGGATGGGGGCNTTGGGTGTGTGGACTGGGGATGGGGGTTGAGCTCTTTGGGGTCTGACCATGGATAGGGGGTGCTGAACCCTTTGGGGTCTGGACTATGGATGAATGCTGAGCCCTTTGGGGTTTGGACTATGGATGGGGGCTGAGCTCTTTGGGATCTGACAATGGAAAGGGGCTGCTGAGCCCTTTGGGGTTTGGACCATGGACAGGGGTGGTTCAGGCCCTGTTTGGAGAGGACATGTTCCCGCACAATCAACCCCAGCTGAGATGGGTGAAGCTGTTGGGGACACGGGGATGGTGGTGCTGGGTGGGCTGGGGAAGGGGCACCAGCCTGAGCCCTCACCTTGTGCCCCACAGCTCTGACCAGCTTCGAGGTGGTGATACAGTACGGCCTGGCCACCCCTGAGGGACTGGCCGTGGACTGGATCGCTGGCAACATCTACTGGGTGGAGAGCAACCTGGACCAGATCGAGGTGGCCAAGCTGGATGGCACCATGAGGACCACGCTGCTGGCCGGGGACATCGAGCACCCCCGCGCCATCGCCCTGGACCCTCGCTACGGGTGAGGCAGGAGGGGACAGCGCTCACCGGGACACGCCAGCACCTGTGGGATCTTATGGGGGGACGAGGCCACGTGCTCCTGTCCTTGCTCACAGTCCCTCCTGGCAGGATCCTGTTCTGGACGGACTGGGATGCCAGCCTGCCCCGCATCGAGGCCGCCTCCATGAGTGGCGCGGGCCGACGCACCATCCACAAGGAGACGGGCTCGGGGGGATGGCCCAACGGGCTCACTGTCGACTACCTGGAGAAGAGGATCCTCTGGATCGATGCCAGGTAGGGCCAGGACATCTCTCTCTGTGTGCCCCTCTCTGTCCCTCCCAGTCTAGATTTTCTCCTGGTTCCAGTGTTGTGCTGGGCTGGGAGAGCGCAGCCTTGGCGCTGTGGGGTCTGTTTGTGTCTCCAACACGTGCCAGCCCTGGCTCTGGCTTTTCTCCTCTGTGGATCCCAGTGTAAATCAGCAGCTGTCTCACGGCTGCTTAGACCCTGCTGGCTGTTGCTTTTGGGTTGAAGACCCCGTGGTGCCCCTTCCTCACCTCCCTCACCCTCATCTCCCCCCGGCACAGATCGGATGCCATCTACTCAGCTCTGTATGACGGGACGGGGCACATCGAGGTGCTGAGGGGACACGAGTACCTGTCCCACCCCTTCGCTGTCACCCTGTACGGGGGGGAGGTGTACTGGACCGACTGGCGCACCAACACCTTGGCCAAGGCCAACAAGTGGACGGGGCACAACGTGACCGTGGTGCAGAGGACCAACACGCAGCCCTTCGACCTGCAGGTGTATCACCCCTCCCGGCAGCCCCTGGGTGAGGCTGGGGGAGTGCAGGTGGGGGGATGGGGTGGAGGGACAACAGGGGGTGGCACTGGCATTTAGTCTGCACCCACACCCACTTGGAGCGGCGGATGGGTGCTGCTCTCATCGCTGTGGCTGCCCCTTTGCCCCATCAGGTGATGAGGGTGATGCTTGATGGGGCAGGCAGGGCCTGGGGGGGCTGCAGCTCTTGGGGTCTCCTGGGTGGGTGTCCCCAAGGGCTGGGATGTTGCTGAGTCCTGTCCCCTTTGCAGCTCCCAATCCCTGCGAAGCCAACGGGGGCAAAGGGCCGTGTTCCCACCTCTGCCTCATCAACTACAACCGCACCTTGTCCTGTGCCTGCCCCCACCTCATGAAGCTGGACAAGGACAACACCACCTGCTATGGTAGGGGTCTGCCTGGGGAGCTGGGGGGATCAGCGGGTGCTCTGGAGCTGAGATCCCACCGCTGCCCTTCTTCTTCTCCCAGAGTTTAAGAAGTTCCTGCTGTACGCGCGGCAGATGGAGATCCGGGGCGTGGACATCGACAACCCCTACTACAACTACATCATCTCCTTCACCGTGCCTGACATCGACAATGTCACCGTGGTGGACTACGACGCTTTGGAGCAGCGCATTTACTGGTCAGATGTCCGCACCCAGACCATCAAGAGAGCCTTCATCAACGGCACCGGCGTGGAGACCGTGGTCTCTGCAGGTTGGTGTCGGGGGCCATCACTCCCAGAGCTGGGAGCCCCAGCCCTCCAGAGCCTTCAGCTCCCTGAGATCGGCCCTTCCTCTTCATCTGAGCATCATCCCAGGCCTGTCCTCACAGCTGACGAGCTCCATCTCCGTTCCCTTGCAGACCTGCCCAACGCTCACGGCCTCTCCGTGGATTGGGTTTCCAGAAACCTCTTCTGGACCAGCTACGACGCCAACAAGAAGCAGATCAACGTGGCCAGGCTGGACGGCTCCTTCAAGAACGCCGTGATCCAGGGGCTGGACAAGCCCCACTGCCTGGTGGTGCACCCACTCCGGGGGTGAGTCCGGTGGGATGTGGTGCTGATGGGAAAGGGGTGCGTGTGCAGGCACAGGTGTGTGTGTGACAGTGCACACCTGTGGTGGGGGAGAATGGGGGCTGTCCCTGTGTGTCAGCGTGCAGGAGCAGTGTCACAGGAGAAGGGAGGTGTGCTGTGTGTCTGTTCACACGTGTGTGAAGGGCTGTGATAAGTATGCACCCACCAGTGTGTGCCAATCCAGGTGTGCACAGGGCTTTGGCAACCCCCAAGCCCCCTCCTGGGTGGGGACAAGGGGCTGTGGGGCTGCCCAGGCTGTGCCACGGGCAGGTGAGGGGCTCTGCAAGGCTGGGAGGGTGCAGGGGGCTGCTGGCACCATGGCCCCTTGCCCATTGTCCCCTCACCTTGCAGGAAGCTGTACTGGACAGATGGGGACAACATCAGTGTGGCCAACATGGATGGCAGCAACCGCACGCTCCTCTTCACCAACCAGAAGGGACCTGTTGGTACGGACCCCTCCATGGCCTCCCCCACCTCACCTTGCTGTCCTGCAGAGCCTCAAGTCCCCACTCTGTCTCCTTGAGGGGTGGCAGCTGTCCTGTGCTGGGCCACCATGCCCTTACCTGCCCGCTCTCTCCATCCCATCCCATCCCATCCCATCCCATCCCATCCCATCCCATCCCATCCCATCCCATCCCATCCCATCCCATCCCATCCCATCCCACCTCCCGATCTGTGATGGTCCCTGCGTGCCACCAGCGTGGTGACATTCCCGTGGTGACATTCCCATCCTTTCCAGGCCTGGCCATCGATTACCCAGAGAGCAAACTCTACTGGATCAGCTCTGGCAATGGCACCATCAACAGGTGTGACCTGGATGGCAGCAACCTGGAGGTGATCGAGTCCGTGCGGGGCCAGCTGAGCAAGGCCACCGCCCTGGCCATCATGGGTGAGGGCGACACCTTTCCCTGTCTCCTGGCCCTTCCCAAACTCTCCTACCCACCTCAGCTGGGAGGGGATGGGGAACGCTGCCACATGCTCCTGCCTTCTCCCCACAGGGGACAAGCTGTGGTGGGCTGACCAGGCCTCCGAGAGGATGGGCACCTGCAACAAGAAGGACGGGACGGAGGTGACGGTGCTGCGCAACAGCACCACGTTGGTGATGCACATGAAGGTGTACGATGAGAGCATCCAGAAAGGTCAGTGTGGGGTCCTGGGGCAGAGCAGTGGGGCTGGGCAGCTGCTCAGCCCCTCCGTGGTGGCCAGGTGGCTCCACCCCTGACAGCTGGCCCAAGCCTTGCCCTTGCCCTCATGCCAAGCCTGTGCTGGCTGGTGCAGGGCATCCACACCTCATGTGGGTGCTGCCCTGGTGGGTGCACCCTGTTCTCCTGTAGCTCCTCACCCCCTTTTCTCTGCCACAGCTGGGACCAATCCCTGCAGCCAAAACAACGGGGACTGCTCGCAGCTGTGCCTCCCCACCTCAGAGACCTCTCGCTCCTGCATGTGCACTGCAGGCTACAGCCTCAAGAGCGGGCAGCAGTCCTGTGAAGGTGTGTGCTTGTCCCTGTCCCCTCCCTGAAGCTCCCCTTGGCCCAGCAAGACCCTGTGGCCACCCTGGCCATGCCTGTGGCCACCCCAGCTGGTGACCCCTCACTCTGGCTGCTCATGGGCTCCTCCCCACTGCTCTGCATCCCACGTCACTGTGGGGGAATGCTGGGCACCAGAGGGACACTTGGGGGCTTGGAGGGGTTGTGGGCCCAGGTGGCAGCAAGACCCTTCCATGGGCTGTCCCTGATGAGCGTGGGGGCACTGCCTGGCCACTGAGGGTGTCACTGGTGGAGGGAGTGGGGCAGCACAGTGGGACCCTCCCAGGGAGAGGTGGGACCCTCGCTGTGGGCAGCGGGTTTGGCTCAGTGGGAGCAGGCCAGGCACGGGGCTCGCTCTGCAGATCCCCCTTCCCCACCACATTCGCTGCCATCCCCTCGGGTACTGCCAGGGCCTCTCAAAGGCTGTTTGTGTGCAAAGTGTTCCGGGTGGTTTTGGTGGGGTTGGCAGAGCTCTGCACCATCTGGGTCAGGGCAGGGGCTGCATAACAAGTGCTGCCCTGACCCAGATGCGTTGAGGAGCCTTTGCCAACATGGGGTGGGGGTGGTGGATGGTGGGAAGGGGCTTTGCTCGTGCCCCCCGGAACAGGGCAGGACCTTGGAACGGGCTGTGCCAGGGGCTGCAGCCCCCAGGGAGGCCCGTGCTGGGCCTGTGGAACCCTGCCAGGCTCATGCTCCTCCCCTGTCACAGTTTTCCATGGTGGAAGGGACAGCCTGTGGGTTTTGGGATGTGTCTGACTGTCCCTGCACCTGTGTTGCAGGTGTTGGCTCCTTCCTCCTGTACTCGGTGCACGAGGGGATCCGGGGCATTCCCCTGGACCCCAATGACAAGTCGGACGCTCTCGTGCCGGTCTCGGGGACCTCCCTGGCTGTGGGAATCGACTTCCATGCAGGTGATGCGGGGCTGGGAACAGGATGGGGGGGCTGGGAGCAGGACAGGGGACGGGGAGCATGAGGGGGACATCACCATCACCCTTTTGGCAGTGCTTTGCCCTGGAATGCCCCCTCGGCAGCGCCGGGTGAGGGAGGATTTCAGGGCTCGGGGGTGCAGATTTTTACCATTCTGGAGTGACCAGAGGTGGTCACTGACTCGTCCCCTCCTGCCTTCTTTCCCTCTCAGAGAATGACACGATTTACTGGGTGGACATGGGCCTGAGCACCATCAGTCGGGCCAAGCGGGACCAGACGTGGCGAGAGGACGTGGTGACCAACGGCATTGGCCGTGTGGAGGGCATCGCCGTGGACTGGATCGCAGGTGGGAGGGGGCTCTGGGGCCGGGGGCAGCGGGGGCAGTGGGGCTTGTGTGGGGGTTCACTGTCCCCTCTTGCAGGAAACATCTACTGGACGGATCAGGGCTTCGACGTCATCGAGGTGGCCAGGCTGAACGGGTCCTTCCGCTATGTGGTCATCTCGCAGGGGCTGGACAAGCCACGGGCCATCACGGTCCATCCAGAGAAGGGGTGAGACACTGCCCCAGAGAGGGGCATCACCTGTGGGGTGGGCACAGGCTGAGACCCCCGCACCTCCCGGCAGAGCTGTGCACACAGCAAGGAAGGACTCGCAGGCCACACCAAGGAGTCCAAACCCTGGATTTAATCCTCCTTTCACTGATGGGCTGAACTCCCTGGGGCCCCCGGGACCTGGTGGGTGCCAGCACCTCAGAAAATCCAAGTGGAGCCTCTTTAGACTGGCTTCAGCTTTGGACAGAGCCCCAGAGAGAGCAGAGGAGTTTGGATGTGGGGAGAGATGGAGAAGCAGGGGATGTGATGCTGGATCTGCGAGCAGGCAGGGTCTGGACTGAGGCCCCAGCGTGGGGGGATGGATGGGGTGGTGTCTGTCCTTTACTCAAAGGGCCATTGCTGCTCCTGGTGATGAACCTGTGGTGACATCCCTGCTGTCCCCTCAGGTACCTGTTCTGGACAGAGTGGGGGCAGTACCCCCGCATCGAGCGCTCGCGCCTGGACGGCACCGAGCGGATGGTGCTGGTCAACGTCAGCATCAGCTGGCCCAACGGGATTTCCGTGGACTACGAGGTACAGTTGGCATCTGAGAGGATGGTACCAGTCCCAAGGGTCTCTGTGGCCATGTCCTGCTGCTGGGGACATGTTTGTCCTCCTTGGGGCTCCAGAGTCTCAGGAGGGTTGTCCAGGGTGGTCTGAAACCCAGGACATCGTGCCAGAGGTGCAGAGGGTAGTGCTGCCCCCAGGCCAACTGGGATGTTCTCTCATCCCTGCAGGATGGGAAGCTGTACTGGTGTGATGCCCGGACAGACAAGATCGAGCGGATCGACCTGGAGACGGGCGAGAACCGGGAGGTTGTCCTGTCCAGCAACAACATGGACATGTTCTCTGTGTCGGTCTTCGAGGAATACATTTACTGGAGCGATAGGTGCGGTGCCAAAGGGTCTGGGGGCTGTGTGGGTGCTATGGCAAGGTGGGGAAGGGTCCTGTGCTGCTCACTTGGTGACTCTGTCCTCCTTCAGGACTCACGCCAATGGCTCCATCAAAAGAGGAAACAAGGACAACGCCACCGAGTCGGTGTCCCTGCGGACTGGGATCGGCGTGCAGCTCAAAGACATCAAAGTCTTCAACCGGGCCCGGCAGAAGGGTAGGTCTGCATGGGGGGCAGCTCCTCATGTGGGGAATGGGGATGGGAACAAATGGATCACTCTCTCCCCATCGGAGCTGTGCTGCACCGTGGTTTGACCCTGCTCCTTGCTCCAGGAGTTCTGAGCGTTGAGAGTGTCCAAGCGGGTGCATCCTGCCCAGTCCCTCACCCAATCCCCCCTGTCCTCCCACCAGGCACCAACGTCTGTGCCCAGAACAACGGGGGCTGCCAGCAGCTGTGCCTGTTCCGCGGCGGCGGGCAGCGGACGTGCGCCTGCGCCCACGGGATGCTGTCGGAGGACAGCGTCAGCTGCCGGGACTACGACGGGTACCTGCTCTACTCGGAGCGCACCATCCTCAAGAGCATCCACCTCTCGGACGAGAACAACCTCAACGCCCCCATCAAGCCCTTCGAGGACGCCGAGCACATGAAGAATGTCATCGCCCTGGCCTTCGATTACCGCTACGGCTCCAAGGGCAGCAACCGCATCTTCTACAGCGACATCCACTTCGGCAACATCCAGCAGATCAACGACGACGGCACGGGGCGCAAGACCATCGTGGAGAGTGAGTGGCGTGGGCTTCTCCCTTCTGTGCCTGCCCTCAGACCTGTCTCTCTGTCTCCCACCTCTTCCTGCGCTCCCTCCGTTCTTGCCCCAGGGGTTTTGGTGGGTTTGGGGGTGTTTGGAGGGGCAGTGGGTACAGGTTGAGCTGTGAGGTTTCTGAGGAGCTTCTGGAAGTGGACACAGGCACTGGGAGCAGCCTGTAGAGCTCATTCTGGCAAGGAGAGCATGTCACGAGGCTTGGGCTCCAGAAACAGGCACTGCAGCAAAGTTGAGCTTGGCTCTGTGCTTGCACTCACCTCCCGAGGCAGCGCCCTAAGCTCTGACCTCGGGGTGCCCAGCCCTGGCCTCACCTCCAGGCCTCACCTTGCACTTGGTTGGGTTTGTTGGCACCTGCAGCAGCTTCAAAGAGCTGTGGTTGCTGCTTCAGGAGCTCCCTGAGCCAGGGCCTTGGACGTGCTGCTAATGAGGGAATTCACAGCGGTGCTCTCGGTGCTTTATCCCTGAGAGAGGAGGCCCAGCTCTCCCAGCCGCCTCATTAAACCCTTTGCTGAGCGTTAATGAAGGGGGGAGGATGGGTGCACGGTTCAAGTTCCCAGCTGGGGAGGGCTCCCTGGTCCCCACCAGGCTTTGCCTTGTCACTTAGTGCCCCAGGGGCTCAGCTGTCCCCTGGTAGAGGGAAACTCTCCCTTTCCTGGTGCTGCTGCTGTGGACTCAGAGCAAGATCTGGCTGGAGTGAAGTTTGAGAGCGAAATTCAAGTCCTTGGTGCATTGTAGGTGTGGATCCCTCAGCCTTCCTGCAAGGGAGGGTCATTCCAACAGAGCTCTACCCACGAGACTCTGGAGTCTCAGGGGTCTCTGTTCCCCCAGTCACAGCCCCCAGCCCTGCTGAGTCCCCACTCGGCACCAAAAGCCTCCGAGGGATTTTTGGGCTGTAATTAAAAGCAAAAACTTCAACGTCCCAGTGTCAGGGTCAGCACTGGCCATGCAGGGTGAGCCACAGCCTTGCCAGGGTCTGGGCTGGGTGTGACCTTTACTGTCCCCACAGATGTGGGCTCGGTGGAGGGGCTGGCGTACCACCGCGGCTGGGACACGCTGTACTGGACGAGCTACACCACCTCCACCATCACCCGGCACACCGTGGACCAGAGCCGGCTCGGGGCCTTCGAGAGGGAGACCGTGATCACCATGTCAGGGGACGACCACCCCCGAGCCTTCGTGCTGGATGAGTGCCAGAAGTGAGTGGCCACTGAGGGTCCAGCCAGCCCCCACAGGGGTCCACGTGGTCCCAGTGGACACTGTGGGGAGGAGGGTCTGGATCCCAGCATGGAGAGGATTGGATCCCCAGGGAGGAAAGACCCTGTAGTCCCCTCCCCACAAAGCAGCTCCAGACCCCCCATCCCATCCCCATCCACGGGATGCCACGTTTCCCAGCTGGCTGCAGCAGCCTCATTCACCCCCTTCCCACTCGTTCTACATGGGAATGATGTCCCATGCATCCCCCAGTCTCTGGAAGCCCCCCAGGCATGGAGGGATGGGCTGAGGCAGCCTGGATGTGGCTGAGCCGGAGCTCCAAAGGTGTTGTGTGTCCCTCCCCTCCCAGCCTGATGTTCTGGACCAACTGGAATGAGCAGCACCCCAGCATCATGCGAGCCACCCTGTCCGGTGCCAACGTCCTCATCATCATCGACCAGGACATACGGACGCCCAACGGGTTGGCCATCGACCACAAGGCTGAGAAGATTTACTTCTCTGATGCCACCCTGGACAAGATCGAGCGCTGCGAATACGACGGCTCCCATCGCCATGTGAGTCTGAGGACAGTGAGATGGGGAGGAGAGTGTCCAAACTGGGGCTGGAGTGTGCTCAGAGGGAAGCAGAGCGGGGCTGGGGAGGTCACTGGGGTGGACATTCTGTGGTTGGGGGGCTGTGGGGCTGCATCCCACAGCGGGTTCCTCCTGTTCCCAGTTGGGCTGTGTCCCTGAGAAGTGAGGATGTGGCTTCAAGCTGCTTTAGAGGAAGTTCAGGTTGGACATGAGAAGGAATTTCTTTATGGAAAGGGTTGTTAAACATTGGAAGGGGCTGCCCAGGTTGGTGGTGGAGTCACCATCCCTGGAGGTGTTCAAGGAACTGCTGGACGTGGCACTGAGTGCTCTGGAGGGGGTTAGCCACAGGTTGGACTTGATGTTGGAGATCTTTTCCAACCTCAAGGATTCTGTGGAGTGTCCAAGGACAGGTTGGATGAAGCTTGGAGCAACCCTGGAAGGTGCACCCGCCCACAGCAGGGATGTGGGAACCGGATGAGTTTTAAGATCCTTTCCAACCCATCGCATGCCATGATTCCGTGCCTGGCAGGTGATCCTGAAGTCGGAGCCCGTGCACCCCTTTGGCCTGGCTGTGTACGGCGATTACATCTTCTGGACGGACTGGGTACGCCGGGCCGTGCAGCGCGCCAACAAATACGTGGGCACCGACATGAAGCTGCTGCGCGTGGACATCCCCCAGCAGCCCATGGGCATCATCGCCGTGGCCAACGACACTGACAGCTGTGAGGACCCTCTGGTGTCACTGCTGTGTCCCTGCCCTCAGCCCCTCACCCTGACAGCAGGGGAGTGTCCAAGGACAGGTTGGATGAAGCCTTCCTGGGCTTTTGGGAACCCATCCCACTGTCCTCATTGAGCTTTTGGGAATCCATCCCACCATCCATCATGGTCCTTTGGGAACCCATCCCACTGTCGTCATTGAGCTTTTGAGAATCCATCCCACCATCCATCATGGTCCTTTGGGAACCCATCCCACTGTCCTCATTGAGCTTTTGGGAATCCATCCCACCATCCATCATGGTCCTTTGGGAACGCATCCCACTGTCCTTTCATGGTCCTTTGGGAACGCATCCCACTGTCCTTTCATGGTCCTTTGGGAACGCATCCCACTGTCCTTTCATGGTCCTTTGGGAACGCATCCCACTGTCCTTTCATGGTCCTTTGGGAACGCATCCCACTGTCCTTTCATGGTCCTTTGGGAACGCATCCCACTGTCCTTTCATGGTCCTTTGGGAACGCATCCCACTGTCCTTTCATGGTCCTTTGGGAACGCATCCCACTGTCCTTTCATGGTCCTTTGGGAACGCATCCCACTGTCCTTTCATGGTCCTTTGGGAACCCATGCCACAGTCCATCATGGTCCCTTGGGAGTCATCCCACCATCCTTCCTGACTCTTCAGGAATCTATCCCACCATCCTTCCTGGCCTTTTGAGAATCCATCCCACTTGTCCTTCATGGTCCTTTAGGAACCCATCCCACTGTCCTTTCATGGTCCTTTGGGAATCCATCCCACTGTCCTTACTGGGCTTTTGGGAATCCATTCCCCTGTCCTTCCTAGCTCTTTGGGAATCATCCATCTGTCCTTCCCAGCTTGTCGTTGCCCCCTTGTGACTCTCACACCAGAGTTGTCCATCTCCAAACCCAGTGCAGGCCAAAGACAGAGAGGATTTTCCCTGTCCCTGCTCTTCCCAGGGCATCTCCTTGTAAAATCTGAGGAGACCGGGTGCCTCCAGCCCCCTACACCCTCCATAGTCCCGTGGGAAGAGCCTGGGGAGGGATCCCTCCTTTTTGTCCCAGCAGGGAGGACAAGGAGCAGGGGCTGCTTGCTCCGTCCCTGGTGTGACCACTGTCCCTCTGTCCTAGGCGAGCTGTCCCCGTGCCGGGTGAACAACGGCGGCTGCCAGGACCTGTGCCTGCTCACCCCCAAGGGCCACGTCAACTGCTCCTGCCGCGGGGAGCGGGTCCTGCAGGAGGATTTCACCTGCAAAGGTGAGGGGGGTGGGAGGGGCTGAGGAGAGGAAGGGGTGAGGCCGATCTCAGCCTGGCAGGGCTGACATTCCCGTGCTCTGCCCAGCTGTGAATTCCACCTGCAACGTGCATGATGAATTTGAGTGCGGGAACGGCGACTGCATCGACTTCAGCCGCACCTGCGACGGCGTCGTGCACTGCAAGGACAAGTCGGACGAGAAGCAGTCCTACTGCAGTAAGGTTCCTCCTCTTGCTGCCTTGCTCACCCACACACGCACCCTGGCACCCCCAGACAC
>WEZZ01038024.1:25301-50208 GCA_013400585.1 Chloropsis cyanopogon | reverse complement strand
TCTGAAAGTACTATTTTTCCCTAAAGGGAGAATTACAAAGTGAATTAGTTAACACTTAGAAAGGGTTTAGGGTTTCAGGAAACTAAGTACCATGGAAATGCAGGGTGCTGTGATCCCTTTATAATGGAATATTTTATCATCCAAAAGTGGCAATTTCCTTAAAAGTCAAACTTTGTTCCACTGTTATTCCATGATATAAAAACAGACACCATAGGTTTTTCCTGGCATTTCTTACTTCGGCCAGACAATCCTCCACTCTTTCTGCTTCAAAAAGAATTGAGTACAGTAATGGTTCTGCTTCCACCCTACAGAACAGTTGAAGTTTTGCACTTCCCACTTGGGCTCCTGTTGTATGGGAAGTACTAATGGTGACAGCAATGACAGGAAACAACCCTTCCAAGTTGTGAACTCCTAGGTGAGCTGCCTTTGTTTTCCAGAGTCAAAGCATGGTATGAATGTTCTAAATTAAGAATCAAAGCATTCCATATCTCTGAGTACATGCATAAATTAAAAGTAGGAGTTTATAAAATACTTCAAGCCCTTGAACAACGGGAGGACACCACAGCCCATTCCACAATTTTGGACTGGTCCATTACCATTTTATATACAGTTGGGCATATATCTGATAAACACCCCTGCCCTTTTTAAAAAAAAAAAAATCACTTTATATGTTAAAACAAAGATGTAAGAATCAGGGGGCAAACCAAAACACCAAGTGTAAACACTCATAAATTTTCAGAACTTTGAGATCTTAAAAAAACTTGAATTCTGGATCCAAGTATTCTCATACTGACCTTTAATTTACTGGATGGCTGGAGACTTCAGAGTTGATGAAATCCAGTCAGCAAATGCTCCAAGTTTCTAAAACTCAAGTACTTACCTGAATTTGAAGTATATAATGAGTTTGTCTCTATACAGTAGAGACAATTTAAGTTGCATTTGGTACCCATACATTGAATTATGCAGACTTTTAAAATGCACAAGCTTACAGTAAGTACCTCCAGAGCATTCAGAACAAAAGAACATTTCTTGGTATTTTAATTCTGTATGTTGAAGAAGAAACAAAACAATATAAAATATGTTATTTTAAATGTGTGCTTTCAAAGTTCTTTCAAAGTTAAATGTGTGCTTTCCCATGTTTATTGCATGTTAAGCAATTTTTTTTCAAATCTGTATTATTGAGAAATAAAGCAGAAAGTGAAACTATGAATCTTAAACATCCAGCATTCATTAGTGTTATGTCTGTAATACTGCCTCATGTCACAGCAAGTTAGGGAAAATGGATGTCCAGTGGGAGTGCAGAGCTGAACAGTTATATGTTCCTTATCAAATGGGAGGGTGTACGAAGTGGATGTTCCACTGGGGCCTGTCCCAGTGATGTTCAGGGCTTTCACTCCTTACCCAAAGTCACATCACAGAAGAGACTCGTTTGACTTAGAGACAAATGAAGTCTGGTCCATTGCCAGTACTTTGGAGGTGAAGAATAGGATTCCACATAGTTGTGACACACTGGAGATACAAATGGAAAACTTTTTATCTTTTTTGACTTCTACAAGTGTAAGCACCTCACTCAGGAATAATAACCTGCACAGACAGAAAATGTGGCATAGCTGAGGAGGGAGAAATTCAGATAGAAAAGAGCATAGAAATGACAGCTGAGAGCAGACAGGACATGAGTTAACAACATCGTGCTGCTGCCAACACAGAGTGTCATTCTGGAATGTGGATAGCAGACAAGTTTGCAGAGGAACCCTTTTGCTAGAGCAGCACTGATAAGGCTTTAGCTGGATTGCTGTGGTTATGTCAGGGACCACACTTCAAGAAGTCCATGGACTGGTCAGACACAGTCCCAAACATAGCAATAAAAATGATGAAGTGATCTATAAATTATGAATTAGGGTAAAATATTGGAAAAGTGGGATATTTAGCAAAACAGATTGAGGAAAGCCTTGATAACAGTCTATCAGACATGTAGAAGGTTATTTTATGTGTCTGCAGAACTAAAAAGACAAAATTCAAGAAAGACTCAGATTACATCATCAGAAACATTTTGTAACGAAAGGGCCATGAACAGCAGGAAAATTTGACAGAGGTTTTGTGCATCTCTAGTGAAGATTTCAAGGCAGGCTGACAAATGTCTGCCAGGAAGCACCCAAAGGTTGCTGCTTTTGCCTTGTATCAGGTGATTTCCTATGACTCCATGGTTCTGTTTGCTTTTTATCCTGTTTAATTCAAAGCACTAAAAGTTCTGACAGACACCACACTGTGAAATACCTTTGAAAGACAAATTATTATTGTTCTCATTCACCCAACTGTTTTAGTGAAATGTCAGTTTCTCAGTGATGATCTAGAAACTGAAAGGCTCGAGCCTGTGGGATGTGAACACTGTGGTCCTAACTCAGATAGAAAATGAAGGTTAAGAAGAAGCAAACACATACTTGCTGTCTCAGGAAGTGTGTCAGTGTCTGGCAGCTTGCTCAGAAGGCTTCTTATCTCGTATGGAGAGACTGAGCTGTACATGTTTCATTCAGGCAGAAAGACAACAGAAAATTAAATCTTGAACACTGCCATAAATATCTCCAAAACATTGTTTGTTGTTTAATTTACAATTTCAGATGACTGGTACAGCTCAGACTGAAAAGACAGAAATGATGCAAATAACCACAGGAACTAAGAAATGCCAACAATGGTACTAATCTTTCTATGGAGATTTTCTGGAAGCTTCATTGAAAAGTTGGATTGTAGGGAAATATGTACTAATTTTTTTTTAACCAGGCTGAGTTTTATATCAAATGTCCATCCACAGCTCATTTGGAGCTATTATAGGGATTAGATGAAAGGCATAAGCTGTAATTACAAGACAAATCATGCCAAGCCAACATGGGCATTGTTCAGGAAGTCATGCCAAATGACATCCCAAGCACACAATGTGGAGAGAGGATCTGCCAACAATTTTAATTTGTGAGAAATTGTCTCAGTATTTTGTTTCACTTTGATAGTAACATGTTTTTTAAAAATGTCAGCCACTTACACAGGGGCTGGCTGCAGTCCAGGGGTGAAACTGTGATGAAGAGAGCCATTAGTGAAAAATGCCAAGCTCTGAGTTTCATGTCATTAATATTTATGACACAGTGTGAAGAATCTTATTTAAATGCCACTCTCTGTGTAGGTTGAGCTGAAGGAAAAGAGGGACGGTAGGGAAAGAGAGTTACAGTATTTATGCTAAAGTGTGCAGGCATCTTGACAAGGAACAAAGCCCTTGACAGACACTGGGTAGCAATAATTAGTCTAATGTTTGGATAGTTACACTTTATCTGACCTCTGATTTTAATGGCATAAAATTCTAAAAATGACTGTTCTGTCAAGCTGCCAAGTAAAATGCATTTAGATGGGTATTTGGAAACCAAATATAATTTTTAACCATCACCTATTATTTTGGGCAAATCGCCTGAGATGGACTGAACCTCAAATATTTATTTCATGCCAGCCTGCTCGTCTTCAAGTTCTGTTGTGATTTCAGGCAGACAATATGTTTTGTTCAGTACAGTGCTATAACTCCTACCAGTGCCTGCTGAAGTGCTGGAGTAACTGAATTCCTCCCTTTGCAGAGAGTGGGAAAGAAACTGAGCTGCCAGGGAGTGTTGCCCTAGACCCTTCCTGGGTCACAGGAGGTGGCGAGGCACTTTCACATCCAGAACTGCCATAAGCAATGCAGTTTGTGCATTTAGTAGATTCAGATTCAGAATCTGGGTTTCTGCACAGTGAAACTCTGCTCTGTTTGTGTGACTGTCCTGGGCTGACAATGCCCTGTGCTTTGCCACATGGCTGCAGTGAGTCCCTCTCATGTTTTTATAAAGTTCACATAAGATTTGCATGAACTATGTAGCGAGTCATTGTCTCCCTGTTTTTAATGCAAATTGTCTCCTCCTCTTGACATAAATAGTCTGCTTTATATCCTAACTTAATTCCTACAAACTGCTGCGTTTTTTCAACTTATGTTGTTATGTCAAGAAATAAATGAAGTGCACTACACACATCATATTTTTCACACAAGTGTCTGGTATGCATATTGCTTACATAAAAATACAGCGTTGTTTAAGGAAGAGACGAATTTAGAGGGAGCTGGTATAAGAGATCCATTTTTTTTAAGCAGCAATTCCTTGGAGAATATTTTTTTTTTTCAAATGACAGTATTTCATAGGCTAAAAACAAAAATCTGCTGTTCAAAACACAGAAAATGATCAAGTGAAATCAAAGTTACAATTTTATACAAAGGAGACCTGCTATTTGTAGCATTAAAATATAAAATGAAATACTATTGGAATTAACTGCTGAAAATTTATTTTAATATGTGCTAACAGAAACTTGGTCATGCACCCTGTAACCCAGGAAATATATCAGCTTTGAAGTCACTATCTCCTGTTTCTATTTAGAGAAGGTCAAAGCTAAGGTTCAGCAGGAATCCAGGAACTTTTAAGGCAAGGATGAATTAACTCATGTGGCATGTTGTGCTAAATTATTGCTTTGTAACTATATCCATCTAAAGTATGCAGTAACATCCAGAAGTTAAGGATAGGTGATTATACTTTGCACTACACAACCAGCCCTGAAATGAGAAAGAGCTTGGTTTCTCATTGACTTTTAACTGATAAATAATCACAGTGGAGAAATTCCTGCTAATGAACTTAATAGAATTCTCATTAGTGGGATATCCCCTTTTGCACTCCTCTGGAAGCTCTTTAAATCTGCCTGACTTTCATACATTTGCTAGCCTCATCTCAGGGTCCATATTGATAAATTTTAAAATGTTTCTTGCCATTTCAAAGAAACCTCAGTGGAAGGAGAAGGAGCTCTATTTGATAATCCTGGGACGGCCATGTTCAAGTGGCAGTGAGGATCAGGGCTGGCTGGAGGGCAGCAGTGTAAAGTTAAAGGGGAGGCTGCCCAGCATCTGGAACTGTTTAGCTTTTAGTGAGCATTTTCTACTGAGCACTGAGATTATCTTATCTCCTTTCTACCTCAGTGCAACATAGAGACGTGTGTTTCAACACGGCTATTGTTAGTGGGATTGCTACATTCACACAATTGCATCAACCGAGTTCCTGAACATTTGATCCATTTCCTGCAAAGAGGGAAGGTCTCTGACTTCATGCCTAACGAGGGTGACTGCAGGCTGATCCCAAAGGTGCTGAACACTGATGATCAGGACATCTCCGAATCAAGAGTTGAGGTGAAGAGTTCAGCTAAGAAGGTCCCTGACTCCCAGGAGCTGTGCACCTCCTGGGAGGCACCCGGCCCCTCCAGCTGCCCCGGCCATTAATGTGAGCTGAGGGTGCTCAGTATTTTGCATAACCCAGCTATAAATGCATTACACTTAACTGCATAATCTCAGGGATAAGGGAACATCTGTCATCCAATAGCAGCAAACACCATCTGCTTTTGGATCACCATATTCCTACTTACTTGAACAAATGGAGCTCAAGGGACACTGGGCACTGCTTAAGAAAAAGCAAAATGTATTTAGACTTGTTACTTTGCCCTTTTGCACATTTGGAATAGCTGTAATGAAAGGCTTTGCTCACAAAAGCTTTCATTAGAGTAATTTGTATTTGTGCTTTCTCTGCTATAGTTCCAGAATTATATCATTTTTTTCTAACCAGCTCATGAAAACTATCCAAACTAGCTATGAAACAACTTACCTCCCCTTACTCCCAACCTTAGCCAGTAGCCTACATCCTTTTTCAAGATAATATCAGAAGTCTTTCTTGATCTCTTCAGCTCCTACTCAGAAGAATGGCTGGTCCAGCCTTCTGCTTCTGTTTTGCTGGTACTAAAAGAAAAGAAATGCAAAGGTGGCAGTATCAGGCAAAAAATCTTCTCTGGAAGACTTAAGTAGACCTCTGGAATTTTGCCAAAATAAATTTACAGCTCAGTTTGGTTTGAACACTTTGTACTGTTCATAATTTATAGTGTCTTCTTATTAATAATTTTAATGTCTGGAGGAAAACGAAATTATACTCTACTGCATCGTGAAGTCAAATTTTAAAGATGTTCAAATTATCTGACTAGATAATTGTTCCTCTTCTGGCTTTTGACTATGACTGTTCCTTCTGTTACTTGATTAAACAGATAGCAGAGCATGTGTCCTGGTCTGAAGTAGGAAATGGTTTTTTAGGAAGCTTTGGGAAATCTATCACTTCTCTCACTACTCCAGTGTACTCTAAAGGCAGTTAATGATAACAACTGATGCTGTGCTTTCCAAATTTAGCCCTCAAGGGATTGATGTGCTGAGTGTCTCCAGAAAAGTACTTGACTGGAAAATCAAACTTAAGGACTGGCATAGAAAAGGATGTTCGAGTAGCCAAATGAACCAAATATAAACACAGCTCCAAGAACTAAGAGGAAATTAGTGGAGAACTAGAACAGCTCATAAATCTACAGAGACAAAAATATCTTTATCTGGAATCTTGGAAATCAAATTCAGGTAGTATCTAGTGCTTGGTTGAACTTTTCAGACAACATTTTACAATGTTTGTCATTTGCTACACAATTTGTACATTTTATTATAATTTATAGAAACAGTCCCTCTGTTTCCCTAAATATGTATGGAGACAAGGCCTCTAGAAAGGTTTTGTACGTATTTGACCAATTACATCCATGCAAAACCCCCCTGAAAGAATAAAGCATTTTATTTGAAATGCCTTTGAGCTCACAGATGAAGCTTTAAAGTGAACAGCATTTCTAAAGCCCCAAAGTCTTCATCAGAGTTCCACACTCGGATCTCTTTTCTCACCACAAAAATGAAAAGTGATGTCTCAAGGTAATGTTTAATATTATTTGAGTCTCATAACAGCACTTGAGAACTTGAATAACTGTTCTCACTGTACTTAGGAGCTGTGCAATATCTGTAATACGAGGCTGTCTTGGAGGTTTAGGTTATTAGCTCCTAACAGACTGGGGGTAGGCGGAGAAATAAGCTCTGAGAGATGAAATGTTACAGCTCTATTGAATTCCAATTCAGCAAAAGGCACAACAGAACATGTTAACTCCTAAATTATCACGGAAACTGGAGCATCCTCTGAAGTGAGACTCACGTACTTGTGTGTCAAAGTTGTTTCAAACTATCTTCGAAGTTTGGAGACTGAAAGAAAGCTTTGCATCTCCTTGCAAGTCGGAAGAAAGTAAGAATTTGTTCAAATTCCCAATGAGCACATCTGGAATAGCCTCCAGTATTTTGCTGCCAAACTTCAGAGCCAGACACTGTGAGGTTTCTCTGGTTTTGTCTGCACCACGAGCTGTGGTACAGCACAGACATAATTGAGCTGTTCCTGACCACTCTGCCTCAGCTGCTGAAAAACAGGATCCTTATTAGTGCTGACATTAGTGCAAGCTTATTTACCTCACTCTCCCTCCGCTGCATTACTGCCATGCTTCTCAGAATGTCTTCTCAGCCTCAAATTAAATTGCAAATTATAACCTAAATTAAATTGTTCTCCTTTCCTGGCTATCTTTGGTTTCAAGAGGGCCGTACTTCCCAAACAAACAGTACCATAAGGCCTTGGAAAAAAAGACATGGGAAGAAGCCACTGGTCTTCTTTTGGCTGAAAATCAACTGATAAAAAGGTTTCTGCCATGATCACACTTCTCGATTACCATCCTTTAATATTTTTTGACATAAATCAGAGGTATTTAAACCCTTAGAACAGGTACTTCAAAATAATCCACATTACTTTAAATATTGCCAAAAGTATTTTGATTTGTTGTTTTGGGGTTTTTTTTTTTCCTCTAAATGAATGCTCTTTAGCACAAGTTTCTTTAATACCTTTGTCATCAAATTATAGAGATCAGAAGAAAAGGCAAGTCTTGATGAGAAACTTTAATGAATCTGCACTGGGGGGCATTAACCTTACTGCTGTGGTTTGCTGGAGCCTGAGCAGGGCCCAGCTCAGCAGCCTCACTAAGGATTGGCTGACAAAAACAACTTCTGCATATGGGATGTGAAACAAGTCAGGAAAACATCCTTTACAAAGCTGCATGGAATACAAGCTATTCCCTTGGATAATTTCCCATAATTAACCATTTCATTAGTATTGAACCCTTCAGGGCCTGTGAGTGCCCATGAGCACTCTCCACTGCTGCACAGCCACCAGTGTATGTTCTACATGCAATGAGTGCTGAGGCTGTCCCTCGTGGGGCTTTTCAGTGTTTTCCCCTAAATAGAAAATTTTCTCTGAGAATTTTTTTTGGTTAAGTTCCTGGAAAGAATTACAGGGTGGGTTTTTTTTTCCTTTTCATAGAAGACAAGTTCCAAAGTGACAATTTCATTCTTGCAGTGGGTAAAAGGAATTTGAACTTGCCCTAATAACTGAGTACTTAAGGGCAGTGTACAAAAACTTTTGAGATAAAGATTTAGATACAGATGATACAGATATGAGCTTTTCCAGATTTTTCAAAAGACTTAAGGAGTCTTTCAGAGATCCCATGCAGTAGATATCTACTCACTGGTAATGAAATAACAGACTCTTTTCTCCTGCTGTTTGCAACTGATACAAACTAAACCCCTTTCCCTCTTTCTCTAATGTCCCTTATATTATTTTACACCTAAATGACAAAAGGAAACAAAATTCTTTCCATTACAAGCCATAGGTGGACGACACACTTTTAATTGTCTTTGCCGGGAATGTCAAAGCAGGCAGTGCAATGTTTCTTACTTCAGCAATAGGAATAAACTCTTGTTTGATAGTTTGCTGATTCCTAGATGATCTCTCAGAAAAGATGAATTGCCAACTTTCTCCACTTCCAGTTGCTGACATATTTGCCTTTATCAAATGAAAATACATGGAAAAACAATGATTCAAAATCAGAGATCAGTGTTCTAGTGTAGAAGGCAAGCAAAATATAACCTATGACAAAGTAGATCCCACATATTTATAGCGCAACTTCTGGCCAAATTCTACTGGATGACACCGACAGGCTGGTGTTTCAAATCCATGTTCAGTATATGTTCAGTACATGATTCATTTACTGCATCCATATGGGATTCTGAATATTTATTATGAATCTAAAATATCTTCTTCAGTAATAAATAAATAACTAGTTATAACAAAATTAATCCTAATTTGTGATGGGGTAGAAATGGAGGTAAGGAATTCCGACTCTCTGTCTATCAAGTCAGTAAAATTAGCCAATTAGACAAAAATGGCAGGAAATCAGAAGGAACTAAATCTCTACTTGTATCCAGGAAGGAATTGCACTGCTGGAAGCCCTGCTCATGTAACTGAGAGCTTGAGTCACTACAGAACTCGGCGTCTTTCTCTGGTTCACAGCTCCAGCTTTTCCCCCCTCTTTCCACAGCTGTTTTATTTCTGGCCTGTGCACAGCAGCCGTGGTAGCTAACTGGTGAGATGGAAACTGTCCTTTTCCATGAAGAAGCCAATTCAAAGAGCAAGTCTTTGAGCAAGAGCAGGCAGGGTGAGACTGGAGTGTGAGACTGGAGTGTGAGACTGGAGTTCTCGCCCACACTAAGCCCCTCACCCCGCATTCCTCCTGCTATCCCGGCAGCAGGAGTGTCGGGACAGAGCTGATGGCCAGGTCCCACCACAACCTGTCTGTGCCCCTTGCACTCTCCCTCCTCCCAAAAGTGCCTGGCAGAGCACTTGAGTGACTGAGAGCAGCCCTGGCAGCTGTGCACATGGAGGGAGAAGCGCTTGCTTGGGGCGGCCCTGCTGCCCCTCTGCCTACGCACGCCTCCATCAGAAGGTGACAGCCACAAAATATCCCAGACTGTTTTTCCTCTCCAAACTCCCTGCCTGTTGTTTTTTTCCCCAAACATGAGTCCATCTGCGCCTTCCCAAGCGATGGACGTGCGGTGACATCTGCGTCACTTTGAAAAAACATTTGTGTGTTTGCTTCTCACGGGAAGTGGGAATTGCCAAGAAATAATTGTCAAGACCTTTTGTTGTTTTTCCCTTTTTGTACCTATTATTTCTGAGCAACCTCACGAACGCAAATCTGATTTAAGCTCACAGACTTAGGGAGAATAAGGTTCTTGAAGCATCAGAACAAATAATCTTGATTCCAGAGGGTATCTATTTACTTCATTAGATCACATTGATAACCCATGTCTATCCTGAGCTCTCACTGACATCACTGCACTTCCTGTGTGGTAGCAAAGTTCTCAGGGCTGCTCTAAGGGCTCATACACTGTATTAGTCACTCAGAGATATTCAGACTGATGGACACTTCTAAGTATTCCCAAGACATCACTGGAGACAGAGACAAGACCATTTCTGTAAACTATTGTGGGACAGAAGCAGTAAATATGTTATTTTAGAAAAAGCTGAATCTGGTGGTTCAAGAAAAACAGTAACAGCTTTTAAAGCAAAATTGCCAAAGTGAAATAACACATTACCATCATTCAGATTTGGTGCTTCCTCACGGTTTTGCCAGAAATACCACTTCAGGTGCAAATATCCAAATGAGGGCAAAATGCCATCATCAACAAGCTTCTCCTTCACAGGACATTTGCATAAATACAGATAAACCCTGGTGAAATGAGTCACTCTAAACATATAGTACAGGGTAGAGAGGAGAATTTGACCCACAAATCTGCTTCTCAGGTTTAATTACTTTTGCAGTCATGAAGAGAGTATGATGGTGAAGGGGACAGCAAAGAAGTATGCAGGTACCTCTGCAGCCATTTCTGCTCCTGAGCCTGTGATGTTTCTACAGCATTCTGTACTTAGTGAGGTCACCAACGGGCACGAATCTGCCCATCATATCCTGCCCTGATCTCAGAAAGATGAAATAAAGATGAAATATAAAGATGAAAAAAAAAAAAGATGAAATATATCCTTGCCACAAAATTCCTGCGTTTTGCAATTCCATCTCTTTTCCATCACTATGATTAACTTATTTCAAGGCAGCTAGTAAGTAAAAAACATTTTGCTTCAACTTTGCAAAAGATGTGGGATTTTCCTGAGGAAAACCAAGCCATGCAATGACAACACTGTTGATGAAAAACACAACACCTACCATCCAATGCAGTTTATGACTTATCCCTTCTGTGGCAGGAAGGACATTATCTTGATACTGGGGACGATAAATTATGGAAAGAAATTAAAACCTTTTATCCAAACCTTTCAGATGTATCCTTAAAAAACCCCATCAGTTCTTCATTGATTTTCCTTTTTCTTTGGAGATTACATTTGTGAGTTGTAACTCATCCTTAACTAATAAAAGTTTACTTAGACACAAGGGAATGGTAGCATGAAACGTTCAAACTTATAAGATGAGAATAAAAAGTAAACAAAATTTAAACATTTTGGCTTCTCAGGGCCAAATTATCTTTTCAATCACATTTAAAACCTGCTTTAGATTCCCTGAAGTGAGAAGTTCTGCCTTGATAGCCAAAAATACAGACTTATGGGAATGGAGTATAATTTCATAAATATTGTTGCTTATCCACAAAAGTTTCCAGATTAGTAAGCAAAGTCACAGGTTTATCCATCAAATAAAAATCTATAAAATCTTAGCTAGCAGTGGCATCATGTAGCAGGTTGATATTATCTGAGCTAGCTATCTGGTTGAAAGAAATCCTCTTTCTACAGGAATATTCTTGGTGTTCACAAGACCTCTGTTTTACAATCACATTCCCAAAGCATTAGAAAGTTAGGGGAAGGGAGGAATCCCTCGGAGGGATTCCTATCTCTGAGAACCAGTAGCTTTTTCTTCCAGACAGGATTACCCTGTGGGAGTTGTATGAACTTTCTTTGAAGGACATAGTTTTTGCTTCAGAATAGCTCAGACTGTTCTGAGCTGCAGGTATTTTGAAAATAAAACTAGGTTTCCATACCAGGTTAAAAATATTCCCTGAGCCCTCTCCCACATCAGATTGCAGGAGCTGGACACTACTGTGCTATCAATACAGGCAGTATATTTTTCAGGAGAAAAATACAAACATTGAGTTAGAACACTTAATATAAGTTTGCTAAGTACTTTTACTTCCTTTCTTGGTCATGGTTCTGAGAGTGTTTGTTTAAATGAGGAGGAAAATGAATAGATTCCCCAGACATCCCTCCACTGCCAGCAAATACAGAGCTCACTGTCATCCTTTGCATAACATGTGGTGAAAAGGGAAAAATTAAATTCTCCTGCTGAAATACTTGTCATCTGTCACTACTTTGCTTTTTACTTTTCCTAAAATGTATACATTTGTACTTTTCCTACAAGTAAAGGTAAAGTACATTTGTACTTTTCCTACAAATGAATACTTATGGCCACTTCAGTTTGTACTGACTCTTGTAGAGACTTTGAGAAACATCTCTGGTCTAAATTCTGTGCTCTCATGAGCTGGCATTAATCCCACCCTGACAGCAATGCTGAGGAGGAATAGGGACATGGCAGTGTGCTGTGGGACTGGCCCAAGGGTGACAGCTTTTATTGGGGAGCACAAGTGTGCTGTTGAGAAGGGAAGGATGCCACTCCAGCCTCCCCTTTCTGCTGGAGCTGCCTGGAATGGCACATTAAAACGCTCTTTGAGGAGCAAGCTGTGCACTGTGCTCTGTGGATGAGGATCTCGGCCCCAGCACTGACAGATCAATTCCTTTCAAAGCACATTAAAACTCTCACATGCAAATAAAAGAGCTTCTTTCCTTAACTTTTGGGATATATACCTTCCAAGAAGGATTTTTAACGCAATGTGCACATATCATTTCCTACCAGATTTATGCAGATACACTTTACAGAGATAAAGACAACAGTATTAACTATGCATTAACTTTATATCCCTTTTGTATGAAGTTCTGTGTCATCCTGGTGTGTCAGACATCTGTGAACGATTCTGCCAAAGCTCTGGAAGCTGGCTAGGAACTACCAGGCATCAGGGAAAGCATCTGTGCTCAGGACAGCAGGGTGTATGCATGGTGCTGCTCGTCGGCCTGTGGACCCCAGGCCATGCCAGCTGTTTGACAGGATGAATTGGAAGATAGATCAACGAGACGCTCTGGGAGAGAGGCCATGGCACACCCCAAACCATTTTTTTTTCCTTTCACTCCCCTGCTTTTATGCACTGCTCATATTGCTTCAGTTATTTAACTTCTTTAATCTGATAAACATTAATAAAGCAGCAAGTTCTCCTCACAGCACTGAATTTTTTAATCATTTCTCTAGGCAGTGAGCTTACAGTCTGTTCCTTTGCTAGGGTCAGACAGCTCAGATTACACAGCCACCTTCCTGCATTAGCACCCAGGGATTTATGGAGAAAGTTTCTATTCTGCTTTGTAGTCAGTGAAAATCAACAAGACTGGCAGCACAACCAGCTTTGTTGTAATGACCTGTTCTGAAGGGAACATTGTTGTTGATTACTCAAATGTTTTTACCTTTAATGGTTTTCTTTCAATTGCTTCATTTCATTGTGTTGTGCTTAGCTCACTGGAGCTCACTAATCTGCTCTGCCGAGGAAAGAAGCATCGGTTGTATTTTTCTCATTTTTGAAATAAAAACAGATTGAATTCAAATCACCCATTTTGCCAACGAGGAAGAACGTAAATATTAAGAAAGCTTTCCTCATCATTTTGAAGGCCTTTTCTTCTCTATTTACAGCTCTTTTTATTTGAGCTCCAGGAACATTTGTGTGGGCAAAGCTGTGTTGGCATGAACAGTACACAGAGAGAATTTCGGGGCTGTAACCTAGAGCTGCTATCTCCAAATTAGATTCTTGATTAAATAAACCCCATTTTGACAGCCTTAGAGTTGCCTTTTGAAGGTCAAGACATTGAGCCAGAGAACAGAAACACTCTGTACAAAACACAAAGGCCTGGTCCGTGTCCCAAGGACCTTTGCTAAACAGCACAGGTCTGTGAGCAGAACACAGCAAGATCAAAAGGGGAGCAACAAACCACAAGCAGTAGCATGGTCAGATAATGATGGCTGTTGCTATTGACTCGTGTCTCTGGGTGTTGTCAAAGAAGAGTTTCCTCAGGGAGATGTGAAGAGGAGAGGGTATTTTGCTCTTGCACTAGAGTGTAAGGTATTTTCAAGCACTGGTGATGATAAGAGCAAGAACAAAAGGGAATATGGTGAAATGTGGTGAGGACACCAGACACACCAGAAAAGAACTTTACTCCAGAGCTGAAAGCTGGAAGGTTGACGTGCAGAGGGACATTTCTTCAGTTCCTTCCAAAAGAAACTAAAAGCAGGAGGGCAAAGTTAGGCAAGGTAAGAAAGTTATGCTGTCTCCACACTATTCTTGCAAGTAGTGGGTAAGATGTGTAAGCTTGATGTGAGTAGAGGAAAAGGAGCAAGAGAGCAGACAGAGTCCAGCCTGAAACAAGAGAGCTGTTTGCTCTGGAAGCATCAGAATAAATCCAGCTGCATTTTTTTTATTTGTATTTTGTGGCTGCCAGGTTTTTAGGTGAATCATACAACACCTTCCTGGGACTGTGCAGAGCTCCAGCTGAAGCTCCAGCAGCAGCAGGCCCCTGGTTCTCTGCTGCCTGGGTGCTGTCCCCTCCTGAGATGGTCCCTGACACCCTGACTCTTGATGAAGGCATGAAAATGGTGTCTCTTTTTAACAGGACACTTTTTTTTTTTTTTTTGAGGTGTTCATGATACTTTGTTATACTTATCTTTCCACTAGAAGTGCTTGATGCTGGCTATTGAATTTGAAGGGTCCTGGAGTTGCAGGAACTGATAGATATTCGAAGATACAGATAAACATACAAACTGAAAGATATTTCAGATATTTCACCCCCATCTTTTTAATTACCTTGTAGTAAGAGCTTCAGAAATTATTTTATATTACTATTCATGAGCATAACTCTTCAGAAACAGCAAGAATCCTGAGGGAATTAAAAAAAAAAAAGAAAAGAAAAGAAAAAAAGAAAAAGAAAGAAGCTCTGTTTTTGAATGAGGGAGGCTGGTCCAATCCAAAGCTTTCCTACTGAGATGTGAAGGGACCAAACTGTCCTAAAGCTTTGAGCTACTTGGAATGAAAAACAGCTGGAACATGCAGGACCCCTGAAGCAAGTAAGGCCTGTTAGCGAATGGAAACAATAGTACTATGCACGTTTCAGCTCGATGCTTAGCTGGGCTGTATTTGTGGTAAAATCTACTTTCTGCAAGTTTTTATGGCTGGAAAGCACTTGGGAGAACTTGTAGCATTCACTTTCAATTTTACCAGCTTGTTTAAGAACAACTTGTATTTATTTCCCTTCCTTATTAGCAACTATAAACATTATAGAATTCCAGTTCCTGTTCCTTTTGTTTCTATAGATACATCCTTTTTTTTGTTATACACTTCCCATTCTAAGGAATTCAACCTCTAGCAAGCAATAGAATTACAAGATTAAAGGAATGCCAAAATTTGTTTTGCCTGGTTGTAATATTAAACTCTATGTATCCATTAAAATGAATATTAGTCCATAGAAAATCAACATCTTTCAACCTCACTAAAATTCAAAACCACCAAAAAGACTGATTGGTTTTTGTGTTGTTTTTTTTTTTTCTTTTGATGGTTTTCATTATGTACAGCTCTGTATTCTCCTACTTCCCCTGAGTACTTTTAAGTAGCAAAACAAGGTCAGACTTTTATTCACACACAGAGAGCTAGAAATCAAGAGTCAGCCACTAAGTATTTAGAGGGAAGAGCTGTGATTTATCTCCTATAAACTAACAAAAATATTTTGCCTAAGACAGAAATGCTGGAAGGATAAATCAATCCACATCTGAAAGACAAAGAGCAGACTAAAAGAAGACATAAATGTATCAAAAGAGCTACTCTTGTCAATTAGCAATGAAATGTTTGGTTTCCTTTACTCTGAAAGAATCTGTGGTGGCAAATGTTTTCTGATTTAGCCTGGGTTTTCAGGGCCTTAAAGTAAAAGCGGAGGAAAAGATGCGATTTAGGGGGCCTGAAGTAGCTGTTTTCCTGTTAATACAGAATGCAATCCTGTCAATACAAGTTTAATCAGCTGTGAGGTTTTCCTCACAAAACCCGTAATTCAGCTGTCACAGAAAAAATAGATGTTGGCAGTTCTAATCAAAAGGCACACACTGCAAATTCTGATAACACAGTATAAATGAATCTGAAGTCTGTATAAATGTACTGAAGTCCAGTACTGCAATGCTTCCCTGCCCTTGCTTTTACCTGGTAATGTCACTATCCTGGCAGTGTGTAGGCAGCATAAAGTTCTCATATAACACAGAAACTCTTCTACACCACCAAAAAAGGAAAGCAAAATGGCAGAGAGATACTACGTCCCCCACACACAAAATCCTGCTTTTCAGTCCATTTTGTACCTCTGTCACCCAGTCTCCCATGGAAAGGAGGAAAACAGCAGGGAATATGAATGTGCCCAGTGCAGGATGAACTGAGGAGCCAGGCTGCAGCCTTCAAGCACTCAGCTGTCCTCGCAGGCTGGCCCACGCTGTGTCCCTTTTCGTTTCCTCAGGGGTGCTCGTATTACTACTTGAGCCATGAGAACACCACAGAAACTTGTTTCCACATAAACATTTTACTCTGGAAATAAAGAAAATTAAAAGAAATTCAATAAGCTCAAATAAAACCTGGGTTTTTTTCCAAGATTCTAAAAAGAGACCAGACTTAGAAGCCAGAAGACAGGAACATCAGGCACAGCAGGTAGCTCACAAACAGCTGCAGGAAGTTTTAGGCTCATCAAGAGCCTCCCTAATATTGTTCCATATTGGAACACTTTACCAAAATTATGTGCTTCTTTCCATCCTGCTGTCCCCATATTCCTCACTCCTTCTGGTAGATTTCTTCTCACACAGTTTGATTTTCCCCTGCTCTAAAATCTACCGTGAATGCCTCAAAAGTGGGCTGCCACAGCAGTGAACAGGCAGGGCTGAGCCAGCTACTTGTTCTTGGGGCTAAGTGGCCGAGGTTCTCCTTCAACATGAACCCAGGCCAGCAGATTAGGCAGCCACCAGTGAGGTACACGCTGTTTTCAGATGCTCACGTTATCCATTTGGGAGCAAAGGTGCCAAATGACGTCTGCCACGCTGTTGACACAATAACTCCTGCCTCTCCTAGGACCTGGTATAAGCTGTCAGAAGTGAGTGTGTAACATTAGTGGCTGTAGAAAGACAGATTAAAAATCAGCTCCCTGGGGATTTAGAAGACTAAATATAATACTAAAACCAAGTGACTCACTTGATGTAATTTGAGCTGTGATAGAAACTTTTTTATACAACCTAAGTGAAATCCCATAAACTTTCTATTTTGCTATAGTACAGTACCAGTGACAACTACTGCTGTCCTCAGTGATCTAATGGAGGGACAACAATTAATAAAAAAGCTTATAAGTGATGCAAATGATATTTGGATTCCAACAAAAATGGATTTAATTTATCCCTTGCATTGGTTTTACAGCCACACATGAAGTACCAACTATGCTAAAGACTGCAGAATCACATGGCCATGGAAAGCTCCTGCCTCAGAAACCTAACGGTGTGCAACCTGCCAGTGATGGAATGTAAGTAGCAATTTCAGAAATGTGGCACCAAATGTGAAAAGCTAGGTACTTATCACAATTTGGACCCAGCAGCTCTTGTAATACTCACTAATTTCCTGAGAAATACAGCTTCACTTCTTCACGAAGGCAGGGTGATGCTGACCCCAAGCTATTTGATGGGAGAATCTAAAAATCCATCTTACTGATTTGCTCTAATAGTTTTCTTCTTTTATTTACCAGAGAGAAACTAGTTATCAAGTATCAAAAGGTTTTGAAAGCTCCAGGTGCTCACATCAGCCAAAGCTTTAAAAATAGAGATGAGGAGGAATGAACAGGCACTGTGGGGAAAACCTCTCCATGAGACTGCTGCTGATTTGGGATCAGCAATGGTACATTGTGAATACTCTCATTCAGATTACCTTGGCCAAACAAACTTCAACACCACAGATGTCTTCAGGGATAGGTATGAATAGGGAAGGAGAACAGGAAAGGATCCTGAGTACACCATACCCCTCCAAAAAGAAAATCAAATGGGATAGTCAGAAATGGACACACAGTCCTGTTTAACAACCTCTTTTCGGTCTGACTGTTCCCATACATTTTCTTCTTGAGTATCATTAAAATTCTATGCAAACCTTTTACATTCATTTAGTAGTTCAGCAGTGAGCCTTAGTTACAAACTAATCCCTTACACAACTTCCTTTCACATTGTTCAGAACTGTGAAAATTTTGTCGTTATACCTTTAGGTTATAATATCAAAGTTATACATAAATAATCTCTATTCACTGTATTTACTGTTTAATTTTTTTGTTGCTCTTTCACAATCAGAGATTAACATTTTCCTTCAATACCAGAATATGTGTGTGCATTCCTAAAATGACCTGAAAACAACTTTTATGTCCACTGCATAACACTTCACCAGCTCTGTGCCACCAAAATATTCCTCATGTGATCTGTTAAAGAGGAAATTCGTATGTTCACTACGAAGATTCCAAAACATCAAAACTAAAATAATAACAGTTTACTAGGTATGAACCCTAAACCCTAAAAGATAAAATTAAAAAGAACCAAACTAAGCAAAACATGTCTTGAAATTCCACGTAAGATTCCCAAGACAGAGGAGAAGCAAGCATTGTTCCATTATTTAATAAGGAAATTGCAGATCATTTTGCCTGACATCAACGTCAGGGAAACTGATGGAAAGGCTGGTACAGGAAGAAATCAGTGTACAATGAAAGGATGATAGTGCAATTAACGCCAGTCAACACAGAAAATTAGTTTTGTCAGGAATAAAAAAACCTGCCTATTTTCCCATGAGACCATGAATTAGTTTGATAAAGTAAACTCCTGTAAGATTTCATTAGGGCTTTGGCTCACAAGTCTACAGGGTTTTTGATAAAAGCCCCAGCAATGTATACTATTTAGTATGGTCCATACTAAATGGATCCAAATCATACTGAATGATCTGAACAAAAAAACCAAAATTATTGATGGAAAAAGCTGCAAATTACAAAAAGTTACAGAGATATAAATAACACGAAGGGCAAGCCCGTAATACAGACCAACTAAGAATACTTAGTGAGGTCTGGCCTATATTTTAACAGAGAGAAATCTAAGTTTTTCATTAAAGGAACAAAGAAAATCTCATTTAAAAGATAGCAAATTATTTTTGAAAAGGAGTTACTGTGAAAAGAAAGAAATAGTACTAATAGGCCCAAGCAGACAGAGTTGGTGCTACTACACCTCTCTGTAGTTTCAAAAAGATCATTACTGGGAGAATGTCCTGAAAAAACAGCTCCAGAAACCCAAGGGTTTTACTGAGAGAAATTATACTCATTCGTGATTATAGGGGGCATTCAGACACTCCAGTTGTTAGGTCAAAGTGTGTGAAGTTCAACAGAGAATTGTGGTATATGAGTACAGAAACAGGAGAGTGGATGCCCAAACTGCAGTGGTATGTACTTGAAAAAAATCTGACTAATTTTTCATTTATATCGTTTTCCACTGAGTCTCCACCTCCAAACAACCACAACTAGGAAAACAAGCCCCTTATAATCTGACTCAATATTATCTGTAAGACTAGGTATAAACCAAATACTTCAATTCAAAATCACAATTACTAGTAAAAGTACTAGTAAGAGCAACTGCTAATTGAAAACTACTAAGTAATTGCTAAGAAACTCTTTAAAAATAAGCTAAGTATCATTGTAAATGAAAAAAGGGTTTGATATGCCATTGACAAGGGCCTGGAATGAATCTACCCTACACATTTCCTACTTACCCACCACCTCCCATGCAATATCCACCAAACCCTATGCACACATTATCCACCTGCAGTTTCACCTACCTGCATCAAGGCCCATCACTGCCCAGACCAGTGTCCTTCAGCAAACCTGCACTAAGCTTGGCCAAGTACACATTGCAGGACAGGCACAGAATTCAGCTTGATAAATTGGAGATGTATTGCAAGCACAGGATGAAATTAAAAATGTTCATGAGCGAGAAAATACGGTTAGGCAGAGGTAAACATACAGGCAGCACCTGAGTACATGGCAAGTATAAAAAGAAAAGGGAACAGAGAGTACAGAAGTCAACAATATCAGCCTGTTGCCAAGAAGGCATGAGCAAGGGTGATGGTATTAGCAGGAACAGAGCTTGCAAGGAACACAAAATATTCCTTCCACTTCACTGGGATTTGATCTGTGTTCAGATGGATTACTTAACCCTAGCTTGGTGAGACTGCAGGAATGGGAGAGACAATCTAGGGAATGCCCAAAGTGAAAATGAATGAACAGAGGGCTGGAAAACATGATGTTCAAGGAAGAACTGAAAGATGTGGCACTACTTAGCTTAAAGGAGAGAAGGCTGAGAAAAAGAGAGAGACTTGCTAACAGCTTTCCAACTTATCCTGAGACTTCCAATAGAAATCAGAAAAAGTTAAAATTTGAGCATACTGGTAGATTTACGTATCAAATGCTAATATATTAAACTCCAATCCTAAGTTACATTTTTCAGGAGATCAAGTTTGACAGTGTTTTCCAGACAAATATCCATGTATTACAAACAGCTTTGAGAAGCTGCTGCTTTCCTGACGTGAACAATAATTTTGCCTGGTACTTTGATTGACGCAAATGCTCAGTCACATTTAAATCAAAATAGGAGGAAGCTACTCTTTTCCATGGCTTCCTGTAGGACATATGCACTGTTATCCCAGAGGAGAGGGCAGGTTATGCAATTGCTGAGTAGCTCTGGGGAGACATTTCCAGCAATTATTTGGAAGGGACTGAGAGAATAAACTTGTAAGACATTCTCATCATTTCATGTTTTCATCACTAAATAATGATTAGATTTTAAATTGGATTTTGGTTACTATTTCACTCTCCTTATGCAATGGAATGGAAGCGAAATGGAAACTTGCCTCACTAGTATCAGGATTCTTCCACTGCATGTGTGTGAAAGTGCTGGCTAATAAAGAAGTGGAATAGTTTCCTCTGCCTTATCATATTCTAGCCTCTCTGGCCATATAGTACAATCCTAAACTTGATTTAGGAGCCAAAATGGACCAACTGTTTTCCAGATTTAAGAGATGGTAGAAAGACAGCCAATTCCTATTTCATAGCAAAGCTAAATGCTGCTCCAATTTATCTAATGAATAAGTCAGACAAGTTAATAGTGTTGACATCTGAAACGGGGTTTTTTTTTCTCTTTTAAAGGAAAATGAAATAGAATTATATTACTTTCAAATAATCTTAAATAAGCATAGAGTTCTTTGAACATAAATTATCACATAAATACTTTTCCTCTGGTTACATACTTCCTTATTTATTCTTACTAATTATCCTGAGTTAGCAGAATTTCTAATTTATGTGCCTTGAGCATACAGAAAACAACCCCACTTTTTTATCTCCTTACATGACAATATTTGCAAAACATCAGATGAAAGATTTCAGCTAAATAATTTTTCCATCCACTAGTCCTGCAATAGCACGGCCTACTGATGGAAAAGCTTCCTGGCTTCAAAACTGAGCTCTCAAGCAGCTTCTAAACTTGAACTGGACATTTTTATTTGTGTGTCATTACTACAAGCCCTTCTCAGGTTTAGAGCTACTCCACATCAATTCTATCCTCTGAGCTCTGGAAACAAACTGGAAAGCTGGGTGAGAGCTAAGATACACGGAGCTTTTTCAGAGCACTTTGGAAGCCAAAATTATGGAAGACTTTTTCCACTTTGACCATTCATTCTTTGTTATGCTTGGCCTTCGTCCCCTCCTGTCACCTTAAAAATGAAAACAACATGTTCATTATTATTCATGGAAATTCATTGGATAGGGAGAAGGCATCCCTTTTTTCCCCCTCAACTGTTCCATTTTTATTTCTTTCGGGAAAGACTATGCTATTCTTTGCTTGGGTAGCAATCCTTTGAACTGTGGCTTTGCCACTGAATTCACCACTGATCATCAGGAGGATAATCACTTGCATTGGCTTCACTGATTCTTATCTGCAGGCTGAATAAGGGTCCCAGCAGCAGCAGCTGCAGCCACGGGTCCCAGTTCCTTGTGGCATGGAGTACAGGGATGCTGGGTGCACCTCAGCTGGCCTGGTATTTAATGTTACGTGTTTATAGTGCTCCTTGGTGCAACCTCTGCTCCTGACTAGCATACTGGAAGTTACCACAGGATAAATGCTTATTTCTATTAGTGCTACTCCTAATTACATGAAATGAGACGCTATCTATTGCAGCTGACATAATTGCATTGACCATTACCTTGTTATTCTCCTATGAGACAGAGAGAAAATACTATCCTACTTTTTAAATACCAGTAATTAAATTATATATTTGTATTTCTCCTTTTGTAAACAAACTTGTTCTGTCTCTTTACAAAAAAGATATTTCCACATGTTTGGTCCTTCTTGTGTTTCCTGTCTAGATCACCTCTGATGATTCTGCAATTGCTTTTTGAGACTGGATGAGCAGTACCATGATCAATATTCCATATGAGACCATTCAGGGAATGGCACTTCAGTTACTTATAAAATCTGCATTCTATAATTGTATGTTTTACATTGCTATTTATACTTAAGCATTTTAACATAGTGTCATTTTCCAAAACCCCTGCCTAGCTTAGGAGCTTTAACTGCCATGTATACTGTAGTGTTAGAACTCTTTTTCTGAAATGAAATGGTTAATGCAGAAATCTGTGATTTACACAACGGGTTTATTATTTTTTTTTTTTCTTACATACCCCTCTTTCCAGGTTTTGGCACTAAACATCTACTTCATTTATTGCCATGTTGTCTGTTTATGCAGTTTGCTTGGTAATTCTGTATTTCCCTGCTGAAAGATTTGTCTTTGCCTTGAACAGCAGCTTGACTCGTGCTGTGTGTAACTGGCTTATGCTTTATCGTCACATTTTGCACACCACGCACATGCACACCATGCACAACATTTCCCCTGAGATTCCCTTTACAACAGAGTAATGTTCATGTAAAGCCTCCCTTTCTGTGTGCCTCATATTACACACAAACTCTCACAGCCAAAAGACACACATGTCCCAGTCAGTGCTACACGCAGATGTGACACAAAGACACAGAAGATAAAACTTTTCCCTCGAGCTCATGGACAGGCTCTGAATCCCTTTGCTGTGAAGTTCCCGCAACAGCCTCTTCTCAAGCTGCAGAACTCCACCTCTCTACATACTGGAGATATATCTCTGTACTAGAAGTCCATATACATCTGAAAGGAGGTTAAGAGCAGCAGAAAATATTTCATACAATAGCTCTCAATTTACTACACAGGAGAATAATTTGCAAGACTCTGTAGATTCCCTTTCCCTGAAACATTCTATTTGTTATCTTACCTTCAAAGGCACTGCACGTGTGGCAACACAGGAAGCCACAGATACGCATCAGACTTTGTGAAAGGTGTATTGTGAAGGCAGAGTATAAATTATTATAAACGTGTGCACGTGCACATCATAGAATGGAACTACAATACATGAAAGTGGCGCTCAGTGTTAACCAAAATTGCAGTCCCAGCTGTCTAATTTTGAGAAAGTAGGAGCTGTGTGTTGAGCATCCTCAAAGCTAGGCTCTGCTTATTCAGAGTCTAAAAACGGATCTAACAGCCGCACTGTAGGCATGAACGACCGTAAAGCCATGGGTTTAGTACTCGTATCCAGGCTGAGGTCTGTCAGAGATCACACACTGACACCCGACAGCAGAACCCTCCAAAGCGACACTCGATTTTAGCACTTTTTCGAAGCAGGCGGGGCCGCGCTGGAGGTGGAGCCGGCTCTGCCCGCTGCGGGACCGGCGGCCGGGCCGGAGATGCGCTGAGGTGCCGCGGGCCGGGTTTCCTGCTGCCCGCACACCTGGGAGCGGGGCGTAGGCGGGGGCTGGGAGCTCAGGGCACCGCAGCTGTAAATTGGGCCGGGCCGGGGATAGGCGGCGCGGGCAGCCGCGGCGGGAGGCGGCAGAGCGGCGGTGGGAGCATGGAGCGCTGCTCTCCCCCCGCGCCGGAGCAGGAAGCGGTGGAAGCGTGGCTGGACGATCACGGCGACTTCACCCGCTCTTACTTTGTTAGAAAAGCTACGAGGTAAGACCGGAGCGGCGGCGGATCGAGGCAGTTCCTTTCTTTACAGGAAAACCTCGTTCTTTTCCATTTCACTTTGCTGCCTCCAAAGAAAATAAAAAGAAGCGGCTCCCACCCCCCCCGCCGCCCCCACTCTCGAAAGGGCAAGAACTGAAACCACCGCGCAGCAGCTCCGTGCGGCTGCCCACGAAGGGCACATGCGGCGCTTCCCCGCGGGCTCTCGCCTTCAGCCCCCGGTTCTCGGCCGCTCTGCGGCGGGGAGCGCCCGTCCGGCGCCGCGAGCAGCTCAGGGAAGCTGTCCCAGCCCCGGAGCTCCCTGTCCTGGGATTTTAGTTATTTATTTTGTGTTCTCCTCGGTTCAAAACAGACATGGTCAACTTCTCGTGAGTAGCGAGCAACTATGTGTTTCCCCGCCCTGCGAAGTAGGTAGAAGCCTCAAAGGGCATCTGATGTCTTTGGGGAGGGCGGGTTATATCAGTACTCAGTCATCTCAAAACAAAGCGCTGCTCTTCAAGGGCTCCGTCACCCTGTGAGTTCGTCACCTTTTTTGACATGAGGGCGGCCCCCGGAGCGGCGAGGGCCACGGGTTAAGCGCTGAGGGAGCTGATGAGCCGAGCTTAGAGCATTCGAGACCGGAGCTCCGCCCGAGAAGGGGGGCTCGGGAGCCGGTCCAGTGGGGAGAGCGCCTCTGGGCCGCTGCGCCTTCCCCCGGGAGGGAGGCGGAGGTGCAGCCCGGGCAGGGAGGGGATCGCTGCCCGGATGAGCGGGGTGCAGCCGGGGCAGGGCGGCGGGCAGGGAGGGGATCGCTGCCCGGGGAGCGGGCGCGCTGCCGGCAGGGGG
>WEZZ01038020.1:37937-53151 GCA_013400585.1 Chloropsis cyanopogon | reverse complement strand
GGCGGCGGCGGCGGCGCTACCGATGGCTCAGAGCACCGGGCCGGTGTAACGGGAGAGGGGGGCCGTGAACCACGCGGGGAAAAGGCAGAAAGGATCGCGGGTGTTCCCTCCTCCCCGAGCCAAGGAGGCCGCGGGAACCCCTCTGCGACCCCCCCCCAAATTCGCTTCTGAGAGCGCCAAGGAACGATGAAAAAAAATAATTCTGCCAAAAGGGTGAGTGGAGAATGGGTTCTTTGGCGGGGTGAAGCGGAGTGAGGGAGGCTCCTGGATGGTTTTGGGGTGCGGGGATTGTGTCTCTCTGAGGTCGGGTGTTTGCTTGGGCTCTGCTCCCCACGCTGAGACCCCCAAGGAGGTCCAAAGAGCCCCAAACCCTGCGCCCGGCCTTGCTGCTGCCCCTCCTGCAGCCGCCTCAGACACGGGGTGATGTAGGCAGGCAGTTTTCATCTTGGAAAACACAAGGAAAACGATAAAATAAAATCCGGAGGCACCATCAATCCGTGTTGTGTGCTGCACCCATCGCTGCCTAGCGAGACACCTCCGATATACAAACCAACCGCAGATTTCACCTCTCGGATTAATTGCTTACAAAAAAGCTCCAAAAAAATGCAATTTTTCACCGCAGCTGGTTTAAATCGCGCCCATCCCCCTGCTGCTGTTCCCCTTTCCATGGGTAAATGCCCGCTGGATGAGGCGATGGAGACGCCGGCCTGGCTTATATAACCACGGAGGGAACCCTGCCCGCTCCTCCTGCTTCGTGTCTGCAGCACAAAAATCCCCCTGGAGTGACCCCGGGGAAGGACTCGGTCCCGGCATCGGCGGAGAGAGGGGGAGACAAAAGTTGGGCAAAGAGGGAAGGGGGGAGAAAAGGAGTGTAAAACCAAAAATAATCGCGTTTTCCCCCCCATTTTTTCCCCTTTTCGCTTTGTGTTAGGGGAACCAGGATGGAAACCAGCAACCCGTGCAGCCGGAGAAGGTCGGCTGGGTGCGGAAATTTTGCGGGAAAGGCATTTTTAGGGAAATCTGGAAAAACCGTTATGTGGTTCTGAAGGGAGATCAGCTTTACATCTCGGAGAAGGAGGTAGGATCGGTTTCAGTTTCCTTTCCCATCCCCCCTTTCCTTCCTTTGCATATGAAAGGCGCAGCCCCAGCGCCAGCCGGGCCGAGGAGGTTCCTCGGGGGTTTCTTCTTCTTTTTCTTCTTCTCCCGGGGCTGGCGCCGGCAGAACCCGGTTGGGTTTGGGGTTGGGGTCGGCTCTGACAGCGTTTCCCCCAGCCCAGCTCTGCTGGGAGACATTTTCCCAGCGTGGAGACACCGAAGGATTCACTTAGCGAGAGTTAAACCCTCAAAGCTCAGCAATGCCGGCTGCCTTCTGTGCCTGTCCTCCCTCCTCGAGCCTTGTTCCCACCTCTCAGTCTCAATTTGGGAATAACTCCACTCTCCCAGCTGGAATTGAGCCATTTACAGGTCGAGCTCTTGTATTTTTTTCCTCCATGGCAAGAGGAAAATGGGGAGATTTCAGCCCGGATTGCCATGCTGGTGTAACACGTGCTCCCTTCGCTGCCCCTCTCTCCTTGCTGGGCTTTGGGGTTTAACGAGGTGTTGACATCGGAGGTAATCGGATGTGACTGGCAGGCTGAGGCAGCACCTGGCTGTCCTTGCACGCCCCCCCTGTGCTTTTTGTCTCCATAAATCCATCAGGGAGAACTCCCCAGGGCAGAGCCTTCCTCCCTCCCATCCCCTGTGACATCCCAGAGCTGCACTGGGCAGGGCCATGCCCACAGCAGGCACGGGGGCTGCTCCAACTCAGGGAATTTGGGATAAAATCCTGATCTCTTCGGGTTTCCCCCCTCAGTGGAGGTAATTTTCCTGTCAGCACCAGGAGAGAGAAGGAATAATTTGATTTAAGGCTGGTTGAGCCATGGACATGGCACAGGCAGAGGGTCAGGGCTTGTTACAAAAGAAAAATGCCCTAAAAAGTGCACTGGATGCTTTCTGGTATTCCACACCTTGCTCCCCTCAACTTCCAGGCTGCTCCAGAGCCAGAGGGAAACACAAGAACAGGCAATAAATGTCCAGGTAGCCACAGATCAAATCCAGGTAGCCCAAGAGAGGGATGAGGCTGGAGGGGCCTGTTCCCACCAAGAAGCTTTTGTGTTTGTGTTTCACAGGGGGAAAAGCTCAGAGCTGAGCCTGAGGCACCCCCTGGGCTCCACGTGTGTGTGAGGGACCATAAACAACACCCAGCAGGCACTGCTGAGGCTTTATATGGAAGAATCTGTGGTCACAGAGGTGACATCTGGTGCTGAGGTGACTCTGTGCTGGCCGTGGAGGTGACAAGTGCTGCTGGTGTGCACTGAGGTGACCCTGAGCTTGTGGTGTGGAGGAACAGGCCGGTGGCAGGGGGTCTGGCATCCTGGGGGGATCCTGAGGGGTTCCTGGGGGTGTCCCAAGGTTTCCTGCTCACAGGGTTTGATGCCAACCAGAGCATCAGCACTGAGCAAAGCCAGGACCCTTCCCAGACCCCAGGGACGGCTCACGTGTGGCTCCAAGCTCTGCTCCCAGAGCACCTGCTCTTTCCTGGCTGCTCCAGAGGTGGTTCTGCACCATTCCTGGCCCTCCCCACCATCTCAGAGCACAAAGGGTTAAATGCCAAGGCTCCTGGAAGCTCCTCAGCTCTGCCATGCGCTCATTAAATGAATTCGAACCAGACATTTATTTACTTTTGCCTGAATTTCTCCATCTGGGAGGCAGGGCGATGAATCCCATCCCCCCAGAGCACAGGGGACGGGGAATTGTCTGTTCCACACCAGGATCCCTTGGGAAATACCTCGGCTAGGGTCAGGTGTTGGTGCTGCACCAAGAGACCACAGAGCAGAACTGCTGGGAGCTGAGGCTGGGGAGATTTCCAAAATTCAGACTTAAAAAAATCCCATCAATATTTCCAGTTGTCTGTCTAGAACCTGGCCTTGCAGGTCAGAGCCCAGTCCTCAGTTTTGTCAGGAGAATTTGGGAATGCCTGATCAGAGCCTGGGTTTCTCCCTGGCAGAGCCAAGTCTGTAAGGAGAGGAAATGTAGTTTTTCAGCCCAGCCATGGGGACAGGGAATTGTCTGTTCCACACCAGGATCCCTTGGGAAATACCTCGGCTAGGGTCAGGTGTTGGTGCTGCACCAAGAGACCACAGAGCAGAACTGCTGGGAGCTGAGGCTGGGGAGATTTCCAAAATTCAGACTTAAAAAAAATCCCATCGATATCCACACTGATTCCTCCTGGGAATCTGTGTGCTTTTCCAGTTGTCTGTCCAGGACCTGGCCTTGCAGGTCAGAGCCCAGTCCTCAGTTTTGTCAGGAGAATTTGGGAATGCCTGATCAGAGCCTGGGTTTCTCCCTGGCAGAGCCAAGTCTGTAAGGAGAGGAAATGTAGTTTTTCAGCCCAGCTGATGGAAAATGCTAACAGGGTGTTTGAGTGCTGCCCTTTGAGAGCTGTGGGACTTGTCTGACACTTCCCAAAATGGGAGCTTGAGGCTCTGAGGCTCTGGCCGAGCTCACTCCGCTCCCCCAGGGCTGCTGAACTCCGTGAACTCCCACCAAAATCCTCGGTTATTCAGCGTTTGGTCATCAGCCAAAACCCAGCTCTGTGGGGATGAGCTGAGCTCTGCTGAGCGCACCACCATCACCTTCTCAGCTCACTCTTGCATTCTTTCCCCTCGCTCTCCTCACGGCGGTCCCTCCCCCCAATTTCTGGGAATTGTTCGCCGTTCCTGGCCCGGCTTTGTCCCTGTCCGTGCCGGGGGAGCAGCGGCCGAGCTGACAGAGCCGGGCTCGGCGCTTCCTCGCAGGAAGCCGGGGGCTGCCAGACAGCTCAAAGCCGGCTGACAGGGGGATGAGGAAACGCTTCTCTTGAGCATTCACTTGTTTGCCACCAAAGGCATCGGCTCAATTAGCACAAGAGCACTCGAGGAGGTGCCGCCGCTCCTCGGTTCCAGCCGAGGGGCTGGGGGTGTGTTGGCATGCTCGGTTCTCTAACGCTCCATGGGGTGTTTGCCCACAGCACAGTGGGATTTCGGGAAGGAATTCCTCCCTGTGAGGGTGGGGAAGCCCTGGCTCAGGGTGCTCAGAGGAGCTGTGGCTGCCCCTGGATCCTTTGAAGTGTCCAAGGTGAGGTTGGATGGGGTTTGGAGCAGTCTGGGCTAGTGGAAGGTGTCCCTGCTATGAATTAAAGTCTCTCCAAAATCATAATTCAGTGATTCTGGGGGACCTGTGTCCTTGGTAGCCTTGGTGGTGACTCTCTGGTGAAAGGACTGAAGCAGCCACGTCCTGTCACCGTCCCCTCATCAGCTAAGGGCAGTGACAAGGACTGGACAGTCCCAGTGACAGCCTGGCTTCAGCCAGGGCTGCAGGAAGCTCCATCCCCTGCTGAAGTAGAGCTGCTCAGATGGGGGAAGTGAAACTTTGGTCGTAGCCTACAAGGGGAACTGTCTGTCCCCAAACTGCCCATGTTTGGGTATTTGGCTGTACTGAGAGTCTGGAGGTTTCTGGTTACATCCTGAGCTGCGCTGTGACCCCCCGAGCGCGTTGTGATTTTCTGGGTGTCTTGTGATTTTCTGTACCTTCCGCATTTTTCTGTGTCCCACTGCAGCAGGGAACTGCTCAAGCAAATCATCACCAAAAATCCCAGACTGGTGTGACTGAGCACCTGCCCTGCCCCTCTGGGCATGGTTTGGCCCCAAAACACAGCCCTGACACGGGTCCAGGAGGTTTGGAATCACTGCAGGTCACAAAAACCAGGAAAAGCACAAAACCCAGGAAATTCAAACTCATCAGTGAGACACTCAAGGGTGGTTAATTAACTCAGAGACCCTCCTGCTGCCTCACAAACAGCTGTGACCCTCTGGAGAAGGGATTTGGGTGCCTTGGCTGGTGTTCTGACCCTTTATGAGCCCACAGCCCCCCACATTTCAGGGCACAGGGAGCGCTGGGTGCCCCTGGGGTGCCCCTGGGGCCAGCCTGGGCTGCAGCAGCTGCGGGGGAAGGAGTGTGAGGAATGCAGCTCCTCTCCTCAGATCCCAGCAGAGTCAGCAGTGTCAGCCCTGGCACAGGCAGCGACACCCCGAGCAGAGCAGGGGCAGCTGCCAGGGCTGTGGGAAGCTCATGGCTGCAGAGAAATGTTCTCTGCTCTAGGGATGCTTCTGATTTCTGTGCCTCAGTTTCCCTTCCCTCACCTGGCCACAGGTAGGAGGCAGGTGGACCTGCAGGGCAAGGTTGTTTTGGCTGCCTCTAATGGGTTCAGCTGACAGCAATGACAGGCAGGGCAGCACCTGCTGGGATTGATTCACCTTAATCCTTCCAGTCCCAAACTCTCCCTGAGGCACAGAGAGCAGGACCCACCTGCCCAGGTGAGGCTCTGAGATCCCTCAATTCTTAATCCCTTGGTGCTATGGGGAAGGAAAGACCTGCTGGAAACCTCCCAGCTGGGAATGGCTTTGCCAAAATCAACCATCAACCTCTGACTTCATCCCTTCCTGCTGAGAACTGATACCAGAGGCTGCTTCCTCCTGGGCACTGCCCGGGTGCTGGGACACATCCAGCCAAAATCCTCTTTGGAGAAGCCTGGAAGGTTTGATTTGGATGGTCCCTGTCCCACTGAGAAGGTGGAGGAGGTGACACCCTGCAGGTTTGTCACCCACCTGCCACTGACACAGTGACTGGGATTTCAGCTCTCTTGGCCACGTGGTCCTGGCAGCTCTGTGGCTCCTCAGGGGCTGGGTTTGTCCTGTTTTCATGGAGAATGGTTTGCATGACTGTCCTCAGCCTCTCCTACCTCCGAGGCTGCTCTCAGCTGCCTCTCATGCCACCACCTCCCTCCTTTTGGCCTCAGGAGCCTCCCACAAAGGACAAAAGAGCTGGCAGGTGCCTCTGGAGTTGCCTTTCACCTTCCTTGTCCAGTTTCTCTTTCTGCACACTGGATGCTCTGTTACCTGAGCATCAGAGGGGGCTCAGGTGGCCGTGCCCCTTGGGAAACACCCACTGCTCTTTCTGTGCCCCCTGAAATTTCTGTGCCACCACAGCCACCTACCCCAGGCTGCTGCTGACCCTTTTCCCTCAGAAATCCCACTGTGGATGTTGTTAATTCCCAGTTTTAAACATTTTCTAACGGGTCACACACAGGAGCAGGATCCCCTCAGAACGTTCCAGTGCAGGGTTTAAAGGACGAGCTGCACCTGCAGGGTGTTTGTCTGAACCAAAGACACCTGCTCTGTCCTGCAGCCTCCTGGGGATGCTCCTGCAGGCTGCAGGCTGAGTCCCAGCTGTGTGAGCTCTGCAGAGGAAGGGGAGGGCTGGGGAAGCCCCAGTGACCCACATGAACAAACATCTGGAGCAAAGGCTCTGGTCTCAGAGCACAGCTGGAGGCTGGGAGGGGGATCAGCTTTTCCTGCTGCAAATGAGGCGGGCAGAATTCAGCTGGAGATTCTTGGAAAGAGGTGGATGGTAGGATGGGAGTGGGAAGAGATCAAAGCTGATTAGCAGCGTGTGGGGAGGATGTGCAGCCAGACAGTCTCTGTTATCACGCCCAGACACAGGGGATGTGTCACAAGGAGCCAGCTCCGGGCTGTCAGTGCCGGTGATTGTCCTGTGGATCCTGGGGACACAGTCAGGACGAAGGATAGAGGGGAGCCATTGTCATCAGGCAGGGCCAGATGGTCAATTTATCCATGCCCCTGGTTAGGAAGCTGCTTTAGTCACCCTCTTTGATTAAATTCTGTGGAAGAATCACAGGCAGTTCCTTCAGTGCTTCCCAAAACTGGGGAGGAAATGGATGAAACGGGGTGGAGTCCTTTCAGGAAATCCAAGGGCTCAGACCTCAGCACCATCTGCCTTCCCAGCACTGAGTTACACACCCTCCACCACCCAGGCAGCCTGGGATGACTGGCTGGAGTAGGATTAAGCAGATGGATGTGGATTTGAGCTTCCTGCCATGTCTGTAATGGACATGCAAACCTGAGCTGTCTCCCACCCCAGTTTCCTAATTCCTCCTGTTTACCATGGAAGAGCAGAGCTTCCCTGCCCTCTGTGGGGAGAAGAGGCAGGAATTAACCTGGCAAAATGTGATTTTCTTGCTGTCCTTCTAAATATTCCCCCTCATTCCAGAAGAGACAAGTCAAACCCCTCACGTTGAAATCCTGCTGGCTGGAGCAGCAGAATCTCTGCCTGACACCTGCAAAGCTCTAATTTTCTTACTGTTTTGCAGGTAAAAGATGAAAAAAACATACAGGAAACGTTTGACCTGAGTGACTACGAGAAATGTGAAGAGCTCAGGAAGTCCAAAAGTAGAAGTAAAAAGAACCACAGTAAATTTACCCTCGCCCACTCCAGGCAGCCTGGAAACACGGTATGTGAGGCTTGCCCAGGCACTCCAAGAGCCACTGGCTCCAGGGATGGATGTGGATGGTCCTGGGGAATGCAGGGAAGGGAGGGGATGTGGATGGTCCTGGGGGATGCGGGGAAGGGAGGGATGTGGATGGTCCTGGGGTTTTCTGTGTGGGGCAAAACGGGCTGGAGGCTCAGCTCTGTTTTGCCTTTTCTGTCGGTCTCACGCTGGCCAGGGCTCATCTCTGTGTGAGTTCCAGCACTGAGCTGACTTCCCTCTTTTGTAGGCACCAAATCTGATCTTCCTGGCTGTGAGTCCAGAAGAGAAAGAGTCCTGGATTAACGCCCTCAACTCTGCGATCACACGTGCTAAAAACCGGATCTTGGACGAGGTGAGCTGGATTTAGGCTGAGCCTGGCTGCCCTGTCTCAGCCCAGGTGAAGGTTTGAGATTGCTGAGATCAGCCCTGTCTTGGGGATACATCCACACAAAGTGTCTCCAGCAGAGAGAGACACTCAAGGGGAGTGTGAAAATCCTCCTGCTTCTCAAGGGGAGTGTGAAAGTCCCAGCTACACAAAGAAACTTCTGGCAGGAAAAATAACAGGGCAGCCCCAGTTCAGCCTCCTCCTGGGGACACAGGGGGTGCTCAGAAGGTCAGGGTGAGCATTCCCACACAGTTTCCTTCAGTGGGAAGGAGAAGCTACCTGTGCCCTCGCTCCAGGGCTGACTCTCACATTAATGTTTCATTGCAACCCTTCCTCAGCTCAGATCTCCTCTTCACAGCTTCCCACAGTGCCATGGCACTGCCAGGAGGCTCTTTCCTCTCCTGGATGGCAGCACAGAGCCTGTCATGAAGGAAAACCAAGCTCAGACTGTGGGAGAGGTTTTAGAGCAGGAAGCAGCACAGCAAACACCAGGAGAGAATGTCTCAGGTGTTTTTGCAAACAGGTTCAGTTGTCAGGAATGACTCGAGCAGATGTAATCCCATCATGGCACAGAGGGGAGAGACCAGGCAAACACTGAGTCACTTCCAAGGCTGGATTTCCCATTCCCTGCCAGAATCCTCCTGCTTACAGCTCCAGGAGCTGGGAATGGCTCGTGTTCCGTGCTCACAGCCTGTGCCACCCTGCAGGTCACCGTGGAAGAGGACAGTTTCCTTGCCCACCCGACGCGTGACAGAGCCAAGATCCAGCACTCCCGGCGCCCTCCCACGCGGGGCCACCTCATGGCTGTGGTAGGTACAACCAGTCCCAGACACCTGCTTGGGTGAGATTCCCCTGGAATGTTCCATTTGTAAGTAAGTGCAAGGAGAGCCGGTGTTGGAGCTCCGTCCTGAACTGAGAGTTGCCATGAGGACAGCTCTGGGTCATCAGCTCTCATCCTCTGATCTCCTGAACCTTCTGGTGAAGTCCACCGCTGGGCTCTGTCACTGAGTGAGGGAGCATTCCTCCTCCCTCCCTGCAGTGTGTATGCACAGTGCAGACACCCCTGGAAGCAGCGGCAAGCAGCACCCCAAACTGCATCCCAACACTGAGCTGGGGGCTGGGCTGTGAGCTGGCTTCCCCCAGTGCCTGGGCTCATTCCCATTCCTGGTGAGCTCAGGATTCCCAGTGCCTGAGGCCATTCCCATTCCTGATCCTAACCCCAGTGTGAGTTCAGGGTTCCCAGTGCCTGGGCTCATTCCCATTCCTGGTGAGCTCAGGGTTCCCAGTGCCTGAGGCCATTCCCATTCCTGGTGAGCTCAGGGTTCCCAGTGCCAGGGCTCATTCCCATTCCTGATCCTAACCCCAGTGTGAGCTCAGGGTTCCCAGTGCCAGGGCTCATTCCCATTCCTAAACTGGGAGTATCAGGGGGATCCATGCTCAAAACAACAAGCAGCCATTCTGGTGCCAGCTCAGCTCTGCTCTCTGCTCCTCCAGGCATCTACCTCAACCTCGGACGGAATGCTGACCCTCGACCTGATCCAGGAGGAAGAGACCTCTGCGGAGGATCACGGCACCTGCGAGGAGAGTTTCCGGGTGGATCTGGACAAATCCGTGGCACACCTGGCTGCGGGGCGGCGCCGCTCCGACTCGGAGAACACCAAACCCTCGGAGAAAGGGCGGACAGGGAGCCTCCCCCGGCAGGAGGTGACCTCGTGGGACAGAGCTGGGCAGCGCAATGACTCCTTTGACAAAGGGACCATGTACACGCCGCAGGTTCCCAAAAAGCTGTCGCACTCAGAAAAGAATAAATGTGCCTCCATGGAAGAGATCCTGTCCCGGCGGGATTCTTCCACGCATCGGGCGGTGCTGAGGAAGGGGCTGGAGGCTCAGTTTGCCTCAGCAGAGCCGGAGCAGCTGTCCAGGATACAGGAACTGGTTGCACTGAAACTGGAAAAAACTCAGGAACTGCTGACAGAGGTGAAGGGCTACGGGGAAGGCAAGAAAAAGAGCAAGGACTCCAACACCAGCACCACCATCACCACCACCTCTTCTTCCTCATCATCTTCCAAGTCGGACTCTGAAAGGATCCTGCAGGAATCTGAGAGGCTGCTGGGGGAGGCTTCCTCCACCTGGAGCCAAGCCAAGAGGGTGCTGCAGGAGATCAAAGAGCTGAGGGACCTGTACAAACAGTTTGAGCTGCAGCAGTCAGACTCGAAGCCCAAACAGAGCTCACAGTCACAGTTTAGGAAGAGCATGATGTGAAGGCAAGCCTTGGGATGGGAGGGAGGGACTGGGAAGGGCGGCCCCCTGGTCTTTTTTTTTTTTTTAATTATTATTATTATTTACAGTGTTCAAAAGAGTGAAAAGGTGCCTGTTCTCACCCAAATTTGCTTCTCAAAGCTTGGACCCTTCCTTTCCTCCATCGCATCCCCTGATGAATCAACCCAATGTTCCAATAAATCAGTTGCAGTTTATACCTCCTTTGTAAGAGCTCCCTTTGCACTGCAGGCCCCAGCTCCTGTCATGCTCCAAGGATCCCAGGAACTCCTCCCATGTCTGAGGAACCCCGAGGGGTGGAGCTGGATGAGCCCTGGCATTGCTGCTCTCACCTCTGGGCTGTGCCCCAAACTTCATCTCTTTCACCCTGCTCCCTCTCAGAAATAAATGACATTAAAAGGTCAAAAAATGTGTCCATCCCCACCACTGCCTGGAAATCCCCATTGCCCAGGAACTCTCCTGAAGATGTGGGAAGTCCAGGCTGGTCTCCAGGCCGTTGGGGAATTTGCTGGGCGCAGCTCACAGAGCTCTGTCCTGGCACAATCCCCTAGAAAACCTGGGGCTGGCAGCTGTTCTTTTGGGGTGCATGCAGAGCCCTCCAGAAGGGCAGCAGGGATGCAATCCATATCCACCCTGATCCTGTCGGGCCACGAATGCTTCCCAGATCCCCCTGGCCCTGAGCAGTGGGAGGCAGCAGTGATGTGTCTTCCCTTCCGTGCAACCAGAGGATCAAAGACAGGCAGTTGTGGGGGGATTTTGGGCTTTTCCATTCTCATTTTTCCTTTTTTTTTTTACCTTTTCTTTGAGCTGAAAAACCAGGGCGTGTGTGCAGGAGCCAGACAGCACAAGCCCATGGCAGTTTTGGTAGGTTTGCCTTGCTCTCTCAGGTGTCACAGTCAGACAGCAGCAGGTTCTGCTTGGGCTGCCCAAGATCTGGATCACCCCAAAGCTGAGCCCAGAGCCGAGCTCAGATCATCAGCCCAAGGCCTGGCTCAGCTTTCCCACTTGTGTCTCACAAGTTCACTCCTGGTAGCATCCAACTGTTCCTTGTTTTTTAAAAGGAAATCTAATTCCCTTACCTACATGGCAAAATAGTCCACAAAAATATTAAACCCACAGAGTTACTTCCTGGTTGTGGTTAGTGTTTTCTCTTTCCTGGCTGTGATGACAAGATTTTTTTTTTTAAATTAAAGGACAAATAAAACCAAACCCCAAACCTTTCCCAATGAGTTTGGTTTAACCAGACTCCAGTGATACTTCCAGGGATAACTTTCAGTGCCTTTCCACGCTGATGAACTGGATTGCTTCACAAAGTTTTTTACAAGGAACCACTGAACCACCCTTGTGACCTGCATCCAGGTAGTCCCAGTCCCACACCAGCAACTCTCCTCGGATTTTGGAATGCTCATTACCATGCAGCCTCGGGAAGATCCAGCACACACTCTGGGAAGGGCTGAAAGGTCACCACGAGCAGCTGCTGGTGCAGCCACCCCTGAGCAGCCCTGCCCTGAAGCTCCTACAGGCAGTTTTGGGGTGATTTCACCTCTCTGCTCCCCTCTCACAGCTTCCCACCCGCCAGCCCCTGCCCTCGGTGGCATTCCCAAAGCTGCTGGCACGGAGCAGGGAGCCCTGGGGAGCTGCAGACCCAGCACAGAGGTGGCTTTGTGCACCGCCCCCCGCCGGTGGCTCTATCCATGCGGGAATAACGCGGCACAAAGCGGCCGTGCTCGCCCAGCAGCGAGTGCAGTCTGCCCTTCCCAGAAAGGGCCCGTATTGTCCACTCCGGCAATTATGTTTAGTCTGGAGACAAAACACCGCATCATTACAGGAATACCGAGCGCCCTGGCCGGGCAGCGCACAGCAGACAAGTCTGAAGCTTGAAAATGGACAAGAAATCTGGGTTCTGCCCGGTTGTACTTTGAAAAACACGTCCAGAACAGGGAAAAGGGGGCTGGGAAGGGGATTTCCCGTTCCACTACAAGGAGACGGGATTGGGACTGCATTCTTAAGATGTAGTCAAAGCGTCTCCTGTAAAAATAGCTGCAATTTGCTCAACACATGCTGAGGAGTGGGCAAGGCGTGTGCTGCGCTCGTCAGCTGGCGCTGAGCTCCCTGCCTGCTTCCCAGCACAGCCAATCCCGGGAATGCTCCCGTTCGCAGCCAAATAAGGACCGCGGGCCGAGGAACCCCGGCTGCAGGCAGCACGCAGGAGCCCACCCACCCTCGCAGCCAAAGCGCCTTTTTTGGATTATTTTCTCCCTCTGTGCCTCAAATGCTTTAAGCAAACCTCCCTCCCTGCTTTCCTCCATCCTCTGCCTTTCTAAGGGAATTAACAGAGAGGCACCTTAGGATGGAATTTTTGGGGGGAGATTCCTCCCTGTGAGGGTGGGGAGGCCCTGGTAGAGGGGGCTCGGAGAAACTGTGGTGGTCCCATCCCTGGGAGTGTCCAAGGCCAGGCTGGATGGGGCTTGGAGCAGCCTGGGACAGTGGGAAGTGTCCCTGGGACCTGGATGAGATGTAAAATCCCTCCCAAGACCCAAACCATTGCATGGTTCCATGACTCTATGAAATACTGGCACCCAACACCCTGGGAAGAGAGGGCTGAAAACCCAAAAAAACCCCCACAAACCCCAGGGGCTGTGCCCGGACACAGCTGACCCCACCCCAGGGAGCAGGTTTTGGGGTGCAGCCCCGGAGATCAGCCCGGAGCTGACCCCACCCCAGAGAATTCCTGCCCAGGGAGCAGATTTTGGGGTGCAGCCCCCCAGATCATCCCTGGAGCTGACCCCACCCCAGAGAATTCCTGCCCAGGGAGCAGATTTTGGGGTGCAGCCCCCCAGATCAGCCCGGGGCTGACCCCACCCCAAAAATTCCTGCCCAGGGAGCAGATTTTGGGGTGGAACCCTAGAGATCAGCCCGGAGCTGACCCCACCCCAAAGAATTCCTGCCCAGGGAGCAGATTTTGGGGTGCAGCCCCCCAGATCAGCCCCATGTGACACACGGCTGCCCTAAATGTCACCCAGAGCAGCTCTGGGGACAAAAGGAGCAGCTGCAGCGTCTCTGCAGTGCTGAGAGGCCGCTGGAAAGCAGGAGGTGCCGATTTAAGAGGCTTTTGGTGGCTTTAAATAGAATTTCCACTCGGAGGCAACTTTCACACTGCTGAGGGGTGGCAAAACTCGGGTGTAAAGCAGAAACGGGTTCGTGGTGTTCCAGCAGCAGTGGGTTATCCTGCAGGCTGGAATTGCAGTTCACAGGAATAAAATTGGGCTGGATAAAGTTTCTCCAGCAGTTTCCATCATTGGGAAAAGCTCCTAAACTCCCAAGTGGAGCAGGAGCACCAGGAACTCATGGCAGAGGGTTCTCCAGCTGAGGAGGGGGTGGATAAATACAATTTTTCAATGGTTCCTGCTGTGCAGAAGGATTTCTTGGAGTTACTGATGGACAAAACTGCAGAAATAGTTGCTTATTTTGTTATTCTCCAATAAGACAAACGCCTTAAAAAGTAGGATTTGTGTCCAGAAACTCTAGACCCTCCAATATCCCAACTGAACAATATGTTCAGCACACCCTTAGAATAAATTCCATGGGATCCCAAGGCTCTCTGATATGTTATCAGGGCTGGGGGAATTCTTTCCTGGACATCTGTGTCAGCAGCTGTAGGTGAACACCTGGAGCTCCAGAGATGCCACTCACTCACACCCTGACCCTGTCCCTCATCAGCTTTTACCCCCATGGGAAAAGCAGTTTGGACTTTTGAAATAAAATGGGAAATGTGGTGCTTTCCTACCTTGGAGTGCTGGAGGATTAAATCTTCTTCCAAGTCCCCTAGAGAGGAAGAGACATAAAATAGTTTGACCCACATTCACAAGAATAATTATTGACTTAACAAGTTCCAACTGGGCTTTCAAATTAAAGCTCAGCAAGAACAGACCCACTTCCCTAAATAAAAAAGAAAGAAAAGGGGAAAATTCAGTGGTTTTGTGTGCCAGATATACCTGTGTGCAAATGTATCCCTGGAATGTGCACATGTGGAGATCTGTGTGTCTTCCCTGTCTTTAGGAAGGAATTCTTTGGTGAGATACACAGTTCTGTCTGTTGGATTTTTTTTCCCTAAATCCAATTTGGAGCTGTCAGAGAGTTCCTGATCAGGCTCAGAGATCCCCACACTCCTTTCCCTGAGTGGCCAGAGGGGCTGGGGATGTTTGACATGAAATTTGGGAAAGTGACACCACAGAAAAAGTGAAAGGTGCAGCTGTGGTTGTACCTGTTGGAAATGTTTCCTGAGCCTGGCCCAGCAATATCAAATCTCTAATTTCAGACTCTGTTGACTTGTTTGACTCTATAAAATAATGTCCTGAGGGACTGAAAACTACAGTGATTCTCCCACTTCCTTAATTTGTGTTTAAAATTTTTTTAATGTGTTCAAAAATTTGTTGCTCTGTTTTGACACAAATCATCCCAGCTCAGGGGCAAGAGAGGATTTTTAAATCTTTTTAATATTTGGGAAATGCTTGGGAGAGGCCAGACCAACCAGAGTTCAAGGGGCAGAGCTCAGCCCCCTCCTGACACCAGTGGCTTGGGAGTTCTGAAATGGTGATTTCTCCTTCCAAAGCCCTGCCCTGGGGCTGATGTGGTTGGAATAAAGAGCTCATACATGTGGGACAGCAGGACAGAGGGAACCATTCAGAGCTGGAGGAATCTGTGCCTCACAGGCTGATACTGGGCAGTAGGAAAAGGTCTGGAATGAGCCAGTGGAGATGTGGACATCATTATTTAAAGGACTCTCAACAGAATCATTAAAGGCTTTGAATTGAAAGAGAGGAGGTTTAGATGGGATTTTGGGAAGGAATTGTTCCCTGTGAAGGTGCAAAGCCCTCAGGGTGCCCAGAGAAGCTGGATCCCTGGAAGTGTCCAAAGCCAGGCTGGATGGGGATTGGAACAACCTAGGACAGTGGAAGGGGATGGAAGAGGACAAAGAAGAGCTGAGAGCAACCTGAGTGCACCCACCTGCCCCTGGCACTGCCCAGGGCACTGCCCAGGTGCCACCAGCATAAAACACTCCCTGGTTTTCTCCAGAGCAGCCTCCCTCTCTGTTTCAGCCCAGTGTCTCTCCTCCCAGCCCACTTGCTGCTATAAATAAATCTGAG
>WEZZ01038019.1:241404-252020 GCA_013400585.1 Chloropsis cyanopogon | reverse complement strand
CGGCGGGGCACCGGCCACACCACAGGCTGTAGGTCAGGTCGCTGCGGCCGCCCGCGTCGGCGGGGGCACTCCACTCCAGCACCAGGGATGACTGCCGCAGACTGTAGACAAGGTTCCTCGGGGCAGAGGGTGGGCCTGGAAGGGAAAGAGTGTGCACAGGTGTTGGGACAAACCTAAAGGTTCTCTCTGGGAGCAGCAGAGCGGGTGTTGGGGGTAGAGGACAAGGGCACGGTTGTGGACAGCCACAGCCAGGGGTGGCATGAGGGGACATGGGGGCATTGGTGTGTGCAGCACGGTGGGACGTGGGACAGAGGATGCCAGCTGGAGGGATGTGTGTGCAGCACAAGGCACAGCTCATGGTGTGCGTGAGAAGCACCTGGCTGGAGCCAGCACCTCCCTGGGCCCGCTCTCGGTCGGACTCTGCCTGGCTCAGCAGAGACAGAGGGTTCCTCAATGAGGGTTCCTCACTGCTGTGCTGGCAGCTGGACAGCATCCATCACCAGAGCAGCTGGAGTCCAGTCCAATTAACTAGAGGCCATTTAATTAAAACCTGTGAACTATAGTGACTAAACGACGGTGCCCCAGTTTTACCAGGGAGTCTGCGATCCTGACTGCACATCTGTCTCATCAGCTGCAGCCTGTGAGCTCTGGATTGTAAGGACAGCCCCTCCATCCCCCAGTGCAGACCCCGAGGGGAGCACACAGTGCAGGCAGGGCAGCCCTGGGCACTGCCTGGCTCTGTGCTGCAGGACACGCCAAGTGCCTGGACGTACGTGTGCAGGAGGCAGATGGTGGGTCTGAAGGAGACCTGGAGTAATTCGTCTGGCACAAACAGAACGTGGAGGCTTCCTCATGTGTGAAGCTGTGCTCAGGGCATGGAGAACAGAGAGGGAGACGGAGGGAGAGCTTGTAAAACCCTGGAAGGCAGGCTGAAAGAGAGAGAGGGTGTTAAGGGGAGAGCAGCACAGGAGGAATGGGGACATGTCTGATGACTGCATTTCCCTGTTTCCTGGAACCTCCTTTGCTGCCCCTGGCCAGCAGACACCACCCTCTGAGCTGCTTTCCCTGAGCACCTGCGTGATCCTGGCAACAAGAAAGATGTACCTTGGTTTTACCCAGAAGAGATATTTGGGTTCTGTAGCTCTGTACTGACTTTCATAGTAAATGTCATTCCCTATCTAGGGTACTAGATAAACCAAGAAAAAATAGCAAATGTTAAAATTACTCCCAAAACTTCCAGTTCCCTCTTTAAAGTTGAGAAACCAAATCAAAACTAGTAGTGTATTCATAGAATGGAGACAGAGTTTGCTTTTTCCTTTAGTTAGGCAGCACTGACCACCATACAGGGCAGAAATATCACTGCATCAGACACGACAGGAAAATCAATCCTGTTTACAAACATGATGGGATCCAAGCACTAAACCCAGAGCCCCCATCCCTCGGACATGCCTGTCACACAAATCTGACATCTCATCGTAGGAAACTGAACATTTCCAATTAGAGGTGTCTTTCAGACTAGTCCACCCTGTTTCCTAACAGCCAGAAGTACGTTTACAGAAGTGTCTGTCATTAATAATGGCACAAAATGCCCCAGTTTGCATGTCCCAGGAGCAGGCACCACAGCCCCATGTGAGTGTGTCCCACCAGGAGCTTCACTTACTCATTTTTTTCCTTGGCTGTCCGAAACTTGCCCTTGAGAAGAACAAAAGTGCCCAGCACATGTGATGCATCATATGTGTGTCTCTGTTTCTTTTTTCAGACAAACTCCCACCCTCTTCCACCTCATCCTACGAGTGTTTTTCTTGGTTTCCAGCTGGTTTAGGTGTCCCTGTCATTTCACAGTGCTTATTTCTGCAGTAGGTATGTGACAGCTCTTGGGGGCTCAGGTCATCAATTTATAGAATGAAATTCTCTTTTTTTGTACACTGCTTTCTATCCTGATCCTGGTCCTCTGGTGCTACCACAACTAAATTATTAAACAGTAAAATTCAATAACTCATTGTCCCAGAGCCAAAGAGAAGCAGCCAAACGGGTTAGATGGATCAAATGCCTCCCTCCAGCTGCACCACTGCTGACCACAGAAGCTCCTCCAGTCCTGATCCATGTCACTGGCAGAGAGAGCACATTCCCCCCTCGATGTAACACTGTCTGCACCTGCCAAACCAGCAGCAGAACCAGCTACATTCATTGTGAGGCAGGTTGGCCGATTAGGCAGCACAAAGTAACCTTGGGGAAGGCTTCTCTTCCCACCTCATCTGACACAGCTCCTCAGACAGGAGCGGGTGTCTTTGAGAGAGAGGAACGTCCTCTCCCTTTCCCAGCCTGTGCCATAGGGAAAGCAGGGGCAATTGAGGATGCAGACCTAGAAAATGCATGGTTTCCTACTCCAGTGGCACAGGACAGCTTTCAGTTTCCCTCCCCAGTGAAGTCCTACCAGCAGCAGCGCCGTGTGTGCCAGTGTGAATTAATAACAGCTGCAGCCTCACTCAAAATGCCGATACAGGCATTTATAATCAACACTACAACTCGGTTGTCTTCCAAAATCAATTCCTTTCCAGTTTTAGCCATGGAATTGTATTTGACAAAGTTCATCTGCTTTAATGTGTGTTAATTTTCTCTGTTGAAGCAGACATTCATAAAAATGCTCTTTAGGAAAGCCACAGCTGGGGGAACAGGCAGCCAGCACTGTGGGTGCCACAGCAAGAACCAGGACAGCACCGCAGGTTGAGACACCCCAGCAGCCTGACAATCCCTCCCAGCAAAGGGCAGACTGGGAGCACTGGGCCCCTCCAGCTCTTAGACTTGCATCCAGCCCTCCCCCAGCAGCGCTCAGACCTGCAATCTCACCACTGCCATCCAAGTTGTTCACAATGCATCAGCTCTTGCTCCTGCTGACCCCTCACTGGACCAGGCTGGCACAGCCCTACTCCATCTATCTAAATCCCATTATCAAGTCACTGTTTATTATGTTCCAAACATTTCATCAGTGCTTCAGAGGCAAAGTGCCTCAGGCCAGCGCAGTGGAAGGAGGGGACAGCAGCCCCAAGGAGGGACAGACACTGCCAGCAGTGCCCACGGACAAGGACACGCTGCCCAGACCAGCCAGGGCACCTTGTGTAAATCACTGACAGAACAGAGTTTCAGTGGTGTACTGAGGTGGCCAAAGAGCCTTGCTGAAAAATGTCCTCAGGTAGCAGAGAGGCTCCTGCCCCCTCCACGCTGAGTTTGAGATCTCACCTTGTCTCAGTGCACCAGCTGTGATCAATACTGCAGGCAGAGAGAGGGGACAGCAGTCCTGTCCAATCTCTGTGCCGGTGTGAGAGGGACAAAGTCAGCGTGAGGAGCAATCAATGCAAGCACTGAGTCAGGCTCTTCTCACCTCGGCTCCATGTCTGCCAGGACAGGAACTTTGGGCTGCACCACTCGGGAGAATCCAAAAGCACCTTGGCTTCCACACAGTTGGGAGGTTTTTAATAACCGGTTTTCAACAAGCAGCCTATGGTCCCACACATTGCCAGCAATTCCGACACCTCTAGACAATGCTACTCTGTGATTTTTGTCCTTGTTAAATAATTTGAGGAGTACTGAAATGAAAACCTGTGTCCAAGGGCAAGATCCTTGTGCATCCCCAACAACGAACTCTTAACAGCCGAAATTAAATTTAGTGATTTAGCCCAGAACAAAGACAGTCTTGAAATATCAGAGTGCATTTGATGAATCCAGCCAGGACTGACAGAACCTCATTGCTATTTATGCCAGAATGTTCCTCAAGGACACACTGAAGCAGGCACATCCGCTGAGCCAACTGCAATTCACTGTTGCCTCTCTCAGCTCCCTAATGCATCCACGGAACAGTTCCCAGTGAAGGACTGGCTGGCCCAGCACTTCAGCTCACACAAACCCCCTCAGCTGTGGGCAAGACACGTCCCCTCTGCATTTCAACAGCCCACCCAACACATTCAGCCAGCAGCCAGACATCCATGACCTCAACCTCACAGGAATTCTGCAAACAACTTGTGATGCTTGTAATTGTCAGAGTAGCTTGCTCTGAAATTAAATGTCATGGAGCGATTTGTGTCTGGATCTGTCACGACTTCCAAAGCCATAATTATTTCAGACACACTGTGAACAGCAATGTAACGTGCAGTCCCAAATGATGAATACCTCCAAGCCTGGTCATTACTCCAGAGAGACTGGAAAGATAGTTTGTTTTACATGGGTGTTCCATGTGTGTGCCTGGTGGGCAGCAGCATCCAACACCTGGCTGATCCCACCTCACAGCCCCCCTCAATGTGCCCAGCTCCAGAATTCCTCTGGAATTTCCCCCAATTCCACACAGCAGCGCTGGCCCTGCAAGCACAGGGCCTGACTGTGGGCTGCCTGTGGCTACATCCGTCATGAGAGCAAAACCTGGTGCTTTGTGCAACTTACAGAGCCCCAGGAGGAAAAATAAACATATGCATAATCCTCCAGCATCAGTCAGCAGATAAAATACACTCCAAGAGCACTTACAGGTTTGTAAGCTAATGTATAAAAGATGAAACAAATCAAAAGCTGCAAGTGCTGTACATTTGGATCCATCTTTTTTGTATTTAAACAGAAAAGCAGACCTCCGGCTTCAGGAGGTATCTTTAAGTAAATGATAAAATATTGTAATTTATTATTTTAAATTTCTCTAACTTTCAATTGAACTATTTCTTTTCCACCTAAGGACACTACAGTGACACAATGCTGTGGTAGGACATATCCAAAGGACAGAAAAGCATCTTACTCATCTCACATCCCACTCCCACCCTAAACCTTTGCTTCCTCCTTAAGAGAGATACAATAAATCTTCCTTGTGTCTTGTCCATAGCAGGTTGAATTCAACATGCTGCTCAAAAATCCATCCAGTGATGCAGACAAGGAGGGGGAATTTCTGTTATTCCCCATTTCAAACAGCACCTGTGGACAAGGCTGTCCCTGAAGCCACGTCCAGTGCGAGGTTTTCATCCCCAGAAAAGCATCAACATTCCTCTCTTTAAAAGGTCATTTAAAAACCCTGACAAAGCACTAGAAACTATTTCAACTCTGAAACTGTTTTCAGTGATGTCATTTCCATGTAGACAAGGGACATGGCCACTAATTAGACCATCACTGACCAGACTGAGCATGGCTCCAGGTGCTGGAGAGGGGCAGCAGAGCATGGGACACAGCAGCAGTGCAGAGCTGGCTCCTGCCAGTGCTGTCAGAATTGGAGGAAAATGAATTGAGGAGGAAACTTTGCCAGAGCACAAATTTACGTTTCTGTCAAAGAAGAGTGGCTGGCAGCTATTTTTGGTAACTGGTCTCCATCATATTAATTCAATGTCTGGTTTAAGTTGTCTCATTTGCAGCAAATCTGGCTGGTAAATATTAACCTTGAGCTTTGTTGAAATTCCCCTTGCAGATATTACTAGGGATTGGATAGAAAAGATGAAGTAGAAGGAGACAACTTTGAAGGAAAATGTCAGGCAGATCCCCCGCATCATGGCTTCATTTACACACAAACAATTGCTACACACCAAAAACAAAAAGCACAAAGGGGCGACAGCTCATGCCTGACAAAATTAATGGCAAAAAGACACCAAAGCTGAGAAGCCAAGTGAAAACAAAACAGGGATGGGCAAGGGATCGTGCACAGAGCACAGGACTGCCCACTTGTCTGCCATGCATCTTCTGGGAATGGGTTTTATGGTCAGAGTAAGCACAGAGCAGCATCTGGCTATACAGATACATCTGACAAGCAGTCTGAGGGCATTTCCAGTGACAAACTCTCCTTGGTGAGTGGATGTTAAACAGACACTGAAGTTGTGCAGTCCCACCCCAGAGATGGCTGCACTCCACACAATGCCAAAACTGTTCACCAGAAACATGCAAACTTGTCAGGAGTGCTGGGGTGCCTCTGGAGCAGGGGTGCAGGACAGGAGGGTGGACATGGAAAGACTCAGTTTTCCTGCAGCCAGAATTAGCAGAGTCAGAAGTCCTACTGGCCTTTTTTTCATCTCTCCTAATTTCAGAGTGAGGACACAAACCTTCTCTTGGTACAGGATGCTTTCAGTAGTTAAATCAGGGTTTCAGGAACACCAGTTTAAACAGCTTCACCAGTTCATCTCCTGCATCCTCCACTGCTGCCACCACCACAGTCCTGCTGCCACCACCACCCTCAAGCACCACCCTGCCCCCATGCCACCCCACAGGCACCAGCAGCAGCAAAGCCCCCGCCACCCCCAGTCCACCACCCAGACCTCTCAGGCCCACAAGAGCTGCAACAGAGACTGTGGCCAAGAACTTTGGTGGGCCAGCAGGATTGACACCCTCTGAGCCCTCCAGAGGCACCTCCACAGGACCACCGTGGTGGAGCCAGGTGTGTTGTGCCATCACCTGGCTGGTTTAACACCCCCAAACTCCCAAAGCATCCACCTGCCTCCAGTTCAAGGGCTTTTGTCCTCATTGAAGAATTTCCAGAGCCCTGGCAGCTTTCATCAGAAATCTTTTAAAGCTATTCACTTAGCACTATGCTAATGCAGGGCTGCAAACAAACCCAAAACTTTCAACCCTTAAAAACTATTTTCTGATATTTGACCAGACATCAGACGCTGCTCCACAGAGAATGACTAATGACCTGCTTTCTGTGAGAGGGGTGAGAAACTTAATTATGTCCATTAAATTACTTCAAATATTTTTCCTCAGAGAATATGAATTATTTAAACTCAACACAGAGAAACCTGAAACATTAGCAAAAGCCTTCTGGGACTCACTATGTAAATCCCCACTCCAAACAGATGTGGAAAGCATGGCAAGCTGCCATGCAGCCACTGAAGCAATCAACAGCACTGAGATTTCAATTTGATAGCTTTAATAAGGTCTTCTTAAGGAGAAGGCACTGCCCAGAGCACTGGGAAGGGCATCCCACCACCTGGAGGAAGGCAGCACCACCAGCACAGTGAAAAGCCTGGAGGTGCTCCTGAAGGGCAGCTCTGATTCCACAGGAAAAGCTCACTCTCCTACTGCACCACCTGCCTCCCACATGGGGAACTCTACCTGCCTGGGACTTATTTAGCTGTTTTCCTCTCAATCTGTTTTTGAGGTGAAAAGGGAGACATCCAAGGTATCATCTGGACACCAGGCATGAGCAGCAAAGGGTCTCTTCAGAGGTGTTTTACTGAAGAACAAACCCCATCTCCCAGGTCCCAGCTGGCAAGAAGGTGCCCAGGGTGGCATTAGCCCAGCCACTCTCTCCTTTCAGAGGCTCACACACTGTGAGGAAGAGCATGACAGCCAGCATCCCACACCTGGCTCTCACCTGCCTTTGAAAGTGAGATGGAAGTGGTCACAGCCCCAGGTTCACTAGTGGAATGCCTTGTTAAGGCAGAGGGTACATCCATATTTGCAGCTGTCCTTAAACATAACCTTGCGAGCTGTAAAGTCACCAAATTATTAAACCGTGTCCAAAGCATATCAATAGGGATATTAATGTTCTAGAGTAATTTTAACATTACAGATAAAGCTGTGGGAAATGCCTGACAACATCCAGAGCTCTGACACAACCAGCACCCATGCCCTCCAAACAAACACTGGGGAGCTGCCATCACCCAAGGAACCATATTGCTGACAAAAGACAATTCCACTTGTCCAGGCTGTGCTCAGGCACCAGAGAGTCTGGCAGCAGCACGGACTGACACAGACAAAAACTGCCACTTTTACCTCTGCATCCCCCGTCCTTCTCCTCAAAGCCAGGGCTGCACATGCATTTCCCTACGGGCACCAGCCACTCGCCCTCTGCGCTGCAGTGCATCCGAGGGGGATTATCCACATCCACTTCAGCATGGGCCACACAAGTGCCCTTAACTTCCACCAGCGTCACGAAGGCCGTCTCTGCCACCGTGTCCGGGAACTTGGCCAAGTTCTGCACGGTGGTGAGACACTTCTTGTAATAAACCCGCACGGAGACCAGCGCCACGCAGGCGCCCACGTCCTGGAAGCCCAGGTGGAAGCCTCTCTTGCTCAGGTGCCCAATCTCCCTCAGCTCAGTGTTCAGCTTCATCTTGCGCTCGCCCAGGTCTCCCTGTGTGAAGCTCTCGTCGGCGGCAATGGTGTCGATCTTGGTGTGCTTGCTCTCGCGGACGCTCCGGCCCAGGTCAGAGTCAGACTCCACGTAGTACAGGTTAAAAGTCTCCTTGCACGTGCTCGTCACGCCAGGGATGCTGTTGCAGTCCCGCAGGGTGAACTTGAGCTCGATGAAGATCCTCTGGCCGTCCCGCCGGGCGATCCAGCCTGTCTGCAGCCAGTTGTTCTGGTTCGGCTCCATGACGTTGCAGACCTGGTACGTGCGTATCGGCTTGTAGGTTTCATCCACGCCGCTGATCTCTTCCCACTGGGGACACAACACAAAGGGGTTTAACAGCAAGGGGCTGCCCCAGCAGAGACACACCAACCAGCACAAATGTCACGACCACAAGCCTCCCCACCACAGGCCATTATGCTGTAGGCACTGGAAGTCCTCAGCCCACCAAACCCACCAGCTGCAGTAACCCTGCTCCTGGACCACCCAACACCTGAGCTCTCCCCAGAGGTGCAGATGTGAAGAAACAACCAGAAAGGCAGCACTGGCAGCAGATCTTGGAAAACAAAGCCTGATTCTGGACACATCATCTGCTGAGTAGCCAGAGCCTTCATCCCCCACACACTCCTCAGATTTTCTGTCCCTGGGAAGTGCATCCACACAGTGTTACCACACAGTGTAACGCTGGATGGGGTTGGGCCACCCAGAGAAATCCAAGATGTCCAAGGAGATGTGACACCAGTCACACCATCACACAAGGATGTCAAACGCCTTCATGAGCAGCAGCAGCTTCTCTGCCAGAAGTTTTAGCTGCAACAGGACAAATCCTCCAACTGCAAGTGAAACAGGGTTCCCCCAAAGCTATCAGCAGAGATTCTGATCAGTGAAACGATGATTCAACCCTCACAGCCTGAACGACAACCTGGCAACTTCCCAAAGCAATTCTTTCTGGGGGTAAATTTATGCAAAACAGTCAAAACATACCCAAAACAGAGTTTCTTCTGCAAACAAACAGCTGTGCCACACAGATGACTCCAGGACCTATCGCTCTTCCCTCTGAATGCTTTGTTTCCATTCGGGAAAATGAACCCAAAGCTGCAAGGAGCCCAGCTCCAAGCTTACTGAAAGTGGCTTTAGACCGACACCAGCAGCAAAGCCGGGGGCTGATGAAACAAACATTTCATGACACAGCTCCCAGCGACCTCCCCAGCCACAGCCCTCGGACTCTGAGGGCTTGACTGACCCTTGCTGATCATGCTGGTGTGCAAACCACAACACAAAGCCTTAACTAGCCGGTGTTAATTGGCTTGTTTTAGCAGTGTAAAATGCCTTTTGAGGAGGGACTCACAGCGCTCACACAACCAATGCCTCACTCCTCACCCTGCTCCCGGGGCAGACCATGCACTGATCGTGCCAAGCTACCCATCGACCTTGAATGAGGAGGTCCCGTGGCTGCCAGCCCCCACCCCAGCTCTGTGGCAAGCAAAGCTCTTATAAAGGACTTCAAACGGGCACCAAGAAGCTGACAGACCCTTTCACCGTCTCCAGCGGTGCAGAGGGACAGTCCCACCCCCGTGCTTACCCCGTTCGACGGGTGTGAGGTCCAGCCCAGCTCCGCCTGCGATTCCTTTGAGTCCAGCAGGACAACTGCAGGGAAGACAGCGCGTTAGGGAAACCACTGGCACAGGAAATGTTGGTAAAACCCAGCATGTCCATGCCTTGGGAAGCTTAGTGCCACGCTGTGCCAGGTCCCAGGGCGCGGGAGCAGCTCCCACCCGGCTGCACCAGCCATGGCATCGCCGTGGGAGCACCGAGCGCCACGAAGCTGTCACCGCACACCCAGAACAACCCCGCAGGTACCCGATCAATGCCCTAACGACTGTGCAATCCCAGGGACGATTCCTCGGACACCACAGACAACACTGCCACTGTACCATGCCCACAGCGTGCGGATGCTGGAAATGAAAGGTACCAGCAGCTGCCTTGAAAGAGGGATTTCCCTGGCAAACAACACCCTTTTCCCACAAAACAGCCAATTCTATCTTTGACAGGAAGAGCTATTTCCTTCAGTTCACAGCCTCACGATCCTTCCACAGCCAGCAAACAGCCACAGCCCCCGAGCGGCAGGTTGAGCCTCGGGCTCAGACACCGGCAGCGAGGGGCGCGGCGGCGCATCCCCGGCGGGCACAGCCCTGCCGACCGTTCCGCTCCGAGCGCCCCGGGATGCTCCGAGACACTCTTCTCGCCTCCGGGACCGGCGGGGTCCGTCTGTGGCAGCCAGTCTCGGCGAACACGGACCCCAGCGCTCGTGTCCCTGTCACGGCGCTGGCAGCGCGCTGCCTCGTGCCTCCGGTGATCGCGGGGACCGGGACACTCCGGGCTGACCCGGTCACTCCACGAAGACCCGTCCGTCCTCTCCCGCTCCTCCGGCAGATCTCCGCGCCCCGGAGAGCGGCGGCACATCCTCCCCACAACGCGTCCGGCCAGCCCCGGAGCGACCCCACCGCCGAGCCGCTCCCGCTACCGCAACGCA
>WEZZ01038019.1:219132-241273 GCA_013400585.1 Chloropsis cyanopogon | reverse complement strand
GGAGCCGCCTGAGGGAGGGCGGCTCCGCTGAGGGCAGGGGCTGGGCCGGTGGGCTCGGTCGCCGGGCTCGGTCACCGGCCCGGCTGCTCTGAGCGGCCCTGCTGAGCTTTGGGCTGCTGCAGCTGCTGCCCAGGGCACGGGCAGCTCTCGCTGATGGCGCCCTCAGCAGTGCTGTGCCAGCCTCATGCCCGGGCGGTGTTCGCTGCCCACAGCGAGCAGCAGTGTCGGGTAGGGCTCCTTCCCACAGCACAGCGCTCATCCCTGCCCTGGCCTGCCGGCGATGCCCAGCAATGTCGGTTTTGTCGAGCCCTGTCCTGCCTTTCTGGGTTGAAATTTTATTGCTGGCTTGATGTGGAGGCCCTCCCAAACGCAGTAGGTGCAATGAAAGCAAAAATGCCCGGACAGAAACCCTAGGAGAAGGCAGCCCAGGCAGGGTGAGTCCTGCCAGGCCCACAGCCACGGCAGTGCTGGGGCTGAGGGGCTGCCTGGCTGGGGGAGGCAATTCCTCAATTCCTGGCTCACCAAAGCCAAGGTATTTGCCACCGGGCCCCAGCCTCCTGCATCAGGGAAGGAACTCAACGAGCTTTGATCATCACTAATTGTAGGTCTTGCAGGTTCTGCCAGGTTGAGTCAGGCTGAATGCCCACCGGTTTTCCCCGATGGTGGATACCGTGGTACCACGGCAAACATTTGTTCCTGTGGGATGTTCCTTTTGCTGTGATTATGTGTCAAATGTAAAACATTGCAGGCCTGAAGTAAAAACATTGAGCCTCCATCTAGCACATCCCGGCCAGGCTCTGGTAGCCCATTCCAAACCCCTGCTCACAGGAGTGGGTGCTCGGACCTCAGACCAAGCCCCGCTGGGTATTTGGAGCCAGAGGATGTTTCCAGCTCTCCGTTTCTCAGCTCTTTTGCAAACATGGTCATTACCTTTCCTCTCTGTGTTAACTTTACTGGTGAGGAAGTTCCCATCCATTTATCAATGGTTTTCCCATCTAGGAAAGCCCAGCGTGGATCAGTGCTTCGTGTGGTGCTGCCCCAGCACTGGAGCCCCTCCTGCTGTGCACCTGCAGCCCAGGAGCTCCTGGTGAGACCAGGAACAGCCGTGCTGGCTGGGAACACGAGTTCATGCCATCAAAACCCTCCCTCCATCATGCTACAGAGCAGGGAAGCAAAAGACAGGGTTTATTTATAATCTTCCTCAAGTGGAAACCAAAAGAAGTGACCCGTTATTACTGAAGATTTCTCAAGCCACCCAGGAAGAAAAGTGATATTTAGTTGTCGTTAAAGGCTCAGAACTGCATAACAATTTCATGCTATGTTAACTTCTAGGTTTTCTTTCGCATATAAATTTTTAAGGAGTAAAATAGAAAAACCCAGGCACTTGACCTTTAATCACAGTTATTTGTGTGATCAGTCAAGTGTGGGAAAAAGCTAGTTTGTGCTTGAAAGATGCCCTTTAAAGCCAGATTGCTCTAATATGACACACAACTCTCACAGTGTAATATACAGGATCTCGCTTGCCTGCCTCCAGGCACAGCAGCTTCCTTTTAATATTCACACTCTGGGTCTGGCTGCTGGGACAGTGGAAGGTATCAATGTCATGAAGCAAATCAATCCAGACCCCTGGGACAGCTCCATTCACCACCCAGCTCCACAGGCATGTACACCTCCCTGTCACTGAGGAGCCAAGCAGGGAAGAAGATTTTGGAAGTTTATGGAGGATTTGATATTAGATATGTTTTACTAGAAGAAGTAAAAAGTTAAAAGCACACAAATTTTCCATTTATCTGAAATATTATTCCAAGCACTTATAAAATCTTGGTATTAGAACAGCCAGAGGTGTTTTAATTAAGATTTTAAGTATCGTGCTTTGGAAAAATGATCTCATGAATTTTGTTTCAGCAACAGCAGATGACAAAGCCATTGCTGGTGTGAAGAAAACAGACAAACAGAGCAGCCTTTAATGGATCCTACTGGATTTCTTCACGAGCCCAAAGCCACCCCAGGGACAGGACAGAGGGATGCTGTCCCCGGGATGGCACAGCCCACCAGCTCCTTGAGTGGCACAACACGGGGCCAGTCCCTGCAAGTGAAGGAAGAGGAATTCCCAGGTTGTCTGGTCACCTCTGCTGCTCACATCCAGCTCTGGGGCTGCTGCCCTTCCCCACTCCTGAGCCTGCAGAGACAAGAGCCAAGGGAAAGCAAAGACATCGGGTCAGACAGGCTCCAGATTGTCAGGGGAAGTTGTGCAAAGAGCAGGGCTAGCCCAGAAAATGTGTAATTGGCCAAGCTGAGCTATTACCTGCTGTAAGTGGAGACAGAAAGATAGTTTTGACACCACAGTGAAAATAACCCTCCTGGAAAAAAAGAAAATCAATACAAACACCAAGGAAAGAGAATCAGAAACCAAGACCATCAATTCCTGAGATAAAGAGTTGAAAGTCTCAGTGGGAGGACAGCCAGATCTGTACTGAAAAACAAAACTTTACTTCTTTTGCTGACAAATTACTTTTTATGCTAGAGGACAAAGGAACCATGAGGATGCAGGCCTCAATGTACAGCTGAAAGAACAATCCTTGACAAAAGGTGGAGCAGGCAGAAACCTCATGGAAGCTTTTGCACTTCTCCTTTCTCTTCCACACTTGCAATTGTACAATGAAAAACAAAGGATTTCTGTAATTTTGTACTGGTTTTGGCACGTCACACAAACATGCTCCAGGACTTCTGCTGTGACAAGGGCAGAGCCAGGGCAGAGGAAGCAGCAGCAATACAGCACAAGTGTGCCTGGCATTAAGGGATATCCCACTGAGGAAAGTGGCTTGGACAATCCTGTCCCAATGGCACCTCAGCAGTGTGCCACCCCAGCTGATGCCAGGGCTCAGACACTGCTGCCCAGGGGCACAGCGCTCCACCACAGCCAGTGCTGGCCCATCCCTGCTCACCCCCTCCTGCCAACTGGCAGAAATCACAGTGAGAATGGAAGTTCATGTAAAGCTTCCCCGTAAATCTCATGCTCAAAGCTGCACAGCCCGGCCTCAGGGCTGCAGAGGGAAAACCCTTCTACCTTCTGGGCTGTTTGTCTGCAAATACAAAGCAACCAGAGCTGTGCACTTGTTTTTTAACAGCTCTGTCTTTCTGTCAGATCTGTGCTCTTTGCTTCACGATGTCTGCACTATAAATGTTTTGCAGCAGTTCTTTAGCTTTTAAGGTAATCACATAAAAGACCCTTGACTGCATAAACACAGCTAATCTGGGTAAATGCCTTTAAGCATCTTTACATTTCTTGCTAATGGATTTCCAGACAGCCCACAGATATCCACGTTCTGGAAAATAATGTAAAATAGAGTGTCTAATTTTTTTAAATGCCTCACATTCATCATATACTGAGAAAATCCAGAGCTCCAGGCAGCAAAATATCCTTACACTTATGTAAGTCATACCCTGTTCTGTCATCATCAGCATGAGCCCTGCCTTTGGCTGGGGCACGGATGCACTCGGTGTTAATAGACAAATTACCACACGCTGTTAATTAGAGCCAGGCAGGAGGGATCCAGGTGTCACAGTCGGGTGACAGAACCTGAAGGGCGCAGGGAGGCCCTGAGCACTGAGCTCAGCTGTCACGTGTGGGATCTGCTCCCCTGGGAGCAGCGGGAAGGCTCAGGGAGCAGGCAGGTCCTGCCCCTCAGAGAGGCTCTGCTGGTGGTGCTGGGCACAGGGCAGGATGCCAGCGCCCCACTGTGCCCCTCTGCTGAGGCTTCACTGGCTCTGCTTGAAAGGCAGAGGTGCAGAGTGAGAGCTCAGGTGGGTGAACCTCTGAGAAGTGAGGAAGAAACGAGGATGTACCTCAAGTAAAATGGTGCAAACAACCACTAATGTAATTTTGATACCAATTACAGCAATTTGAGCAAAAGAGTTGTCCTACCTTTGATTTGCTCCCCTCTTCCTGGCTGGTCTCATTAAAACCGCTTCTAGAGATTTGCAGCAGTTCTGTTTGAAGTGCTGTCTTCAGGATTTTCATTTTCAGTCACATCAGAAAGGGTTTTACAGCAGGCTGGTTTCACAAAGGGATCTGTAGCATGTGGCCATCACTCATTGTCAGAGGTGTTTCAGACAGGCTGGTCCTGCTGGTTGTGTGGTTCTGAGGTGAGTGTCCAGCACTGAGTGCCAGGGAAGAAGCTCCAGAGTGGCCACAGCAGGGGCCAGTGCCTGCCCTGGTGCCAGGCTCCCTCCACAGCTTGAATGCCTCCCAGACCTCCCTCAGCAGCTCCGAGCTGCACTGCCCTGAATCTGCAACCCAAACCTTGGTTGATCTGAAGACCAAGAGCGTGCCAGTCTGGTTCACATTGCTCCTGGGGATGGCATCCCTGTGCACCCTAAAGGGGCACCCCGAAGTGCCAATGCACGTTGGGCCCGATTCCCCAGTTTCATGGTGTTTCCTCTATTTATTAAGAGCTTTTTCATGTTCATATCTTTGTGCTGATCACCATTTAAAATGCATTAGCAAGATTTCTAGCTTTCCTGGCCCCTCAATAACGCGGCAGTAAATGCCCCTTAACAACAACAAGGGCACTGAACTGCTAGATTTCCAGGGAGTGATGCTGCTCTGGCTCCTACTGATCAGGCAAATCAGAAATGCAACTTGTATGACACAGTGATGAGGAAAGACACTTCAGGACTCACTTGGTAACTCAATCACCACAAGACATTCACCAATTATCCCCCCTGTCACAGGGTGAGGGTCGTGCAGAGCGAGTCTTTTTCATTTGTCCATGACAGAAGAAGGGAATACACTTTGCAAATTATAATTAGCAATTTCATCCAGCTGTGGCTAATTCATAGCTGCATTTTGCACTCCAGGACTCAGCACTTGGGCAGACTCTAAATAAGACACCAGCATGGTGTGCCCAGCTCCCTGAAAGCTCTCCAGTAATTACAGATTGCTCACTGCTCAGCAGAGAGCAGGACAGCTTTCCATGTCTGCAGGTGCCTCTGCTCCTGCTGCCACCCTGCCAGGGCGAGATGCAGCCCTGGAGGGAGAGAGAGAGAGAGAGACTGCCAGCTGCCAGCCACACCATCCCCAGGATCCCTGCCACGGGCGTCCTGCCAGCCCTATCCTAGGATAGAGAGAGGGATCCTCACATCCCAGCCCTGCTTCCATCCCAGCTCAGCACTGGCCAGTGGTGGAAGGGGACTGGGGAAAGGGCTGCAGCTCAGGGAAGCAATAAATTCTGCTCCATTCTAGTGAGGCTCAGAAAGAAATTGGTGTATAGGTTCACAAAAATCCTGCTTGAATAAACAGAAAGGGAGGGAATGCTGGAGAGAGCATCCAATCTGCATCATAATTAGGGAAAAAATAACAAATGGCAGAAACAACCTGTTCCCATCTGCAGCTGCAGTTTGTTCCTGCTATATTGAACAGCCAGCACCAAGCCTACCAGGAGCCTTCTCTGGAAATGTATGAGTGTTTTCTGCAATAAGAGTGGGAAAAGAACCTCTTTTCATATGTATTGCAGAATCTGCTGTAATGAAGCATCAGAGAGGGTCTTACCAACCAGACACTGCTGTCTCCAGCCTGGTACCAGAAGTGGGGGGCTCACTCCTGGAAGAGTCTCCTTAAAGAGAGCCTACATGGGGACAGCAATTCGGCTCCAGACCTGGGGGTCACTCTGCTGTGGGGCTGGGCCCGTGCAGCAGTTCAGGTCACTGTCACATTTGGCTCCCCAAGGCAGAGAGGTGCAGTTCCTCAGTGCATGCATTTCAGACATTATTCAATCCCAGACTGACTAATTTATCCATAAACCTTCCTAATGAGCCTGATAGTGTAGGAATGAGAGAAAGCAGCATTGTTATCTGTAAACAGCAGCAGCTGACAGCATGTTTAATCACAGCCTGCATAACAGTGACATCGGTGGAGAAGAGGATTAGACACTTCTCCAATTAGTCAAACAGCAAAGGCATGAACACAGAGCCTGAGGGTCACTGAAACCAAAACTAGGAGCAACAAATATCGGAGCTGGGGAGGCACTTGGAGCCAGGGGCAGGCTGTGCTGGAGCCCTCCCCTGCACCCTGAGGGCAGCCAGCATTCGAGGGGAGCCCTGCACTGCTGCAGAGCCAAAGCCACCTCTAATACCTCAGGCTCTGCACTGCCTCGAGATCTGCAGGCTGCCTGTGCCTAACAGGATTTTGCAATCCATGGCGAACATGCTAATGGGATAGAAAGGTAAAGAGTTCATCCTACTCACTTTCCTCTGCTTCTTTTCTTTTTTCTGAGCATCTCTCTCCTGGTTTTCTCTGGCTCATCTCTTTCTGAGGTCTGCAGATTAAAAGCATTAATACAAGCCAGAAGTTATTATGTGAATCCTACTTACCACAAAGTAAATGGGATCTAGCGGGCTGCAGCCCTGGGAGCCACGGCCATTGGTTAACCAGGAGTGTTGCCAAGGCCATCAGGGTTTTCTTTCCCCAGCCCCCAAGTCTGGGGCATGCAGCTCACAGGACTGGGGGGAGCACAGGGAGAAGGGAGCAGTGATGGTGTGAGAAGTACATTGGGGGGGGCCAGAGACTCTGCACAAACTAGGGAGAGGTGCTGGATGTGCCAGGCACAACCAGGCAGGAGGGAACAGCTCTGGCACCCACATAACAGGAGCTACAGCATTGCTGCTGCCACCTCTGCTTCCACAGCAGGCAAGGTTTAACATGTGCCCTCTCTTCTTCCTGATTCCAGATCTTGGGTTAAAGCAGTTGCTGCTCCGTGGTGAAGTCCAGGTGTTTTGATTTATCTCTGAGAGATCTCATTATCAGCCACAGCAGCAGACTCTAACCTTTCGTGGCAGGGCCCCTTTGAATTTACTTTCTGCCCCAAGGTACAAGAGGAACCATGAGAAATCAATTTTCTTTCTTCCAAGACCCCCTAGTTTTCAAGAACTTTTAAAGGGCAGACAAACCATAACTGGGGCATCTTCTACCTTTAAAAAGGTCCTTTATCATATTAGATTTTGATTAATCAGCCTCCTACTCTCCTGTCACTTTCACAGTGGAGAGTGCTGGAGACCTCCCACCAGCCCCTCTCTGCAGAAGGAGAGGGAGGAGGAGAAAAAGAGGGAAAGGAAGAAGGAGAGGAAGACTGAGACTTCCATGGCTGGAGTAGCCACAGCCCCTGTGCTCCCCTGCCCTGCTGCAGCTCCTGTTAGCAGGGAGATGCAGCATTGTCCCGGGTGCAGTTCCTGCTCAGCCGGTGCCACTGGCTGCCCTGTGGCTGCCTCCAGGCTTTGAGACATTTCCTGGGGCTGCAAACCCCGGGACTACCTGCCTTGTCCAGCCAGTCACCAGGCCCTTGGCACAATCAGCAGGCTCACAGAGGAGCCTGACACTGTAGGAGACAGGGTGCTCATCCCAGCCCAGGCCTCAGTTGGCAGGTGTGGGGGCCCAGGGAGCTCTGCAGGCTCTGAGTGGCAGCAGGCAGCCTCCTCTACCTGCCAGATAACATACATAATTCAGCCAAAATATTAATTTAAAACTGTCTGAGCCATGGCAATAACCTAGACATTATGACAATACAGATCAATAAGCCCGGAGAGGATCCTTCACTGAAACATGCTGCAATTGTTCAAACCAAGTCTTAATTGTGACAAGAATTGATTTCTCTTTTCTAATATCCCTGACTTTTAATTAAAAAGTAGTTAAGTAGACAATGCATTTCCAGGATCATTTAGAGGCAGGACGATATCAAGGAGCATACACTTAAAATGCAGAAGTGGTGCCTTGTTAATACAATGGGAGCAAGCACGGCCTGGGGAGTTGCTCTCTGCAAGTCAGATGGCTGAGTAGGGCTTGGGGACAGCAGCAACCACAGCCAGTGCTCCATCCCGGCCTCAGCAGAGACATGGGCACATCCCTGCTTGTTCCCTCCTGCTCCCCAGGGTCCTTCAGCCATCTGCATTTCACACCCTCTTGCACACATGAGTGCATCTAATAGCTCAGATTATCCAGCAGACTCCAGCATTTTGCTCTGCCCTTGTCCACGGCACATGGCAGAGGCTGGCAGGGAGGGCAGGAGGGCAGCACAGCTCTCCCTGCATGGGGAGAGGGCACCAGCTGCAGCACCAGCTGCCCCAGGAGCTCAGTGGGGTGAGCACAGCCCCAGCACAGCCTTCCCCCTTCTTGGACAGTCCCAGGATGTGCCCACAGCACAGAAGGGGCTGCCAGGAGGGAGTGCTGAAGCCCCTGTGAAGAGAGGGGGTGAACTCCTCCAGCCTTTTTTTTTTTTTTTTGATTTCCCAGCAGTGTCTCAGTGGCAGCAGCACAGCACAGTGAGAGTGCAAGGAGCCAGCTGTGAACCAGATATTTCTCAATCATCCTCCATTAGTGTAAAATGGGCCAAAACACCTTAATCTGATTGGAGGGAGACAATTAACATCAGAGACTCCATTAAAAGAATTAATGGCCTTTTATCCACTAATCAAGAATCATAAAGGAAAACACTTTGGAAGACACCCATAAATGCTCATGAGAAGGAAGGGGCTGCTCACCCCCTGGTCTGAGCACCCCATGTACAGATCCTCCTCTGTACTGATGAACCCACCTGCAGAGTCTTGCTAAAGGCCAGCAGTGGTGGAATTTGGAGCAGCAGCCCAAAGCAGGGAGAGGTCCAGGTTCCAAAATCTTGTCTCTGCACTGAAAGGGGCTGGAATAGCTTTTGGCCATTCTCACAGAACATGTCTGATATTTACTCTGCTGGTAGGTATCTAAGTGGTCAGGCACTGCAGCAAATCCTGTTTCCCTCGGTCTGATTAGATTAGAGAGCAGCGGTGCTGGAGTGCTTGCTGATATTGCCAGGAAAGGGGAGCAAAGACTGAAGAAGATTCTCAGAAACATCCCTACCCACTATTCCCCCCCTCCCAGCCCTTGTTCATGCCAGTCAGAGATGCAGAAGCATCACCCTTGCAAACAGAGCCCATTTATTCATATCCCTTGGCTCATCAAATAAAAGTCAAACCACAAACAGTGAGAAATGGTATCCTGGCTCTTCAAACCCCCCAGCAGCCACACCATGCTGCATCCCTGCCAAAAGCCACTATCTGCCTGCCCCTAAAACCTCTTTCCTAGAAAGGGTAAATCCAGCAACCAAGTACTGAACAGCCCCAGAGGGAGGGACAGTGCTGGCTGGCAGTGTCACTGGTCTCAAGGAGGAGTGGGATAGCCCAGACAAGTTCCCTGAAGAATTTTTGGGCCTATAATACCTTTTCATGCTGTTAAGCTTTTAATTCATCCAGCTTTGTTACCTTGGGTTGTTTTATTCTCTAAATCAAGCAGCCCCCATAATGATAAAACCCTTTGTTAACACCACTGGGCTCTTGCCTAAAACAGCAGCACGTGATCTCCTGCTTTTAGTTTGAATTTGCTGTCACTTGGGACAGGATTAAAGAGAAATAGCTCTACTAATTCTTCCAATATTCTTCAGCAAACATCAGCTTGGACCAAAGAGGACACAGGATGCCACTGTTAGTAATTCTAAAGAAGCTCTTCCCTTGCAGATGGCTGGGAACCCTCNACCAAAGAGGACACAGGATGCCACCGTTAGTAATTCTAAAGAACCCTTGATGGCACCCCAGCTTTGAGATACTCACCACAGGCCTGGAGCAGCTGCCAGCCAGCACCATACTCAAGCAGCCTCTCTTCTTAACAGGGGATTTCATCCCTGTTCAAACCCTTTGCAAGGTGCTGCATGGAGCACACACACGAAGGGACTGATGTACAATTTGTAACTCTTCTTGCTCAGACAGAAATTAGCCCTTTGCCTTTGAAGGGGAGGAGGCAGTGCTAGCTCCTGCTGCAGGACTGGGAGCCAGCAGGACCTGTCCCCAGCAGGACCTGTCCCCACCACGTCAGCAGCTGGAGGGTCTCTGCTGCCACAACCCCTCCCAGCAGCTCTCCCAGCCATGGCCATGCCAGGGACAGGACAGAGCCCTCAGCACAGCAAGCCCAAAGGCCCCTGAGCTGCCATCCTCGCCCAGCCCTTCCTCACTCTCAGCTCAGCTCTCTGGGTTTTGGCCAACAGCTTGTCTCACCTCTGCCGGCCACGGGTGCAGTTTGGATCCTGCCCTCCCTCTCTCAGTGCTGGCCTGCCTGGATCACCTGCTGAGGAACCCCTGGGACATCTTATCCCACTTTCCATTTACTGCTGGCTTTTTGGAGCTGTTCATAATCCAACCAGCTCGAGTGTTGAAGCATCACAGTGGCCTTTCCCAAACAAGCCAGAGTTTTTCCAGCCAGACAGCTCTGGCTTTGTGTCAAGTTCCAGTTCCCCAGCCAGCAGTCCCAGTGCCTGCCAGTCAGTGCATTCCCATCCAGTCCTTAAGCTCACATCAGCTGTCAGACCATTGCTGCAGTGCCAGGATGGCTGTGGTCAGTGCTGGCAGCTCTCCAGGGCTACCCCACGCCCACAGGAAGGTTTAATTCACCAGACATTCCCAGAAGGGAACGTGGCAGTTGGTCTGGGATGGTTTCCCATCCATTCCTATCTGATAGGAAGGCATGAGGAGCATTGCCTCTGTTTTTGCTGGGCCACGTGGAGCCCTGAGCACCACGGCCGGAGCTGAGGAAGCAGCCTGGCCCCTGCCCTCGCTCCAGGGCCGTGTTTGTTTCCTCCTGTCACTCTCTGTTCCTGACCTCACAGCTGTTAACTCTCAGAATCTGACCTGAAGCCTTGCTAAATGAATTTCTCCTCTGTGTTACTGTAAGGGCTGTGCAATGCCAGGAATGATGCTCAGTCAAGGCGTGCTGGAGAAACTCGGGGTGTCAGCAGGGCACAGCTGCACACGCCACAGAACAATTCTGCCTCCCTCAGAACAGAGCCATGGCAGACACCTCCAGGAGCTCTGCTGGGCTGGGAAGCAGCAAGGTCCACAGCTGGAGCCCAGCGCTGTGCAGAGGCCACAGGAGGCAGCCACAGCAGCAGACTCTAACCTTTCGTGGCAGGGCCCCTTTGAATTTACTTTCTGCCCCAAGGTACAAGAGGAACCATGAGAAATCAATTTTCTTTCTTCCAAGACCCCCTAGTTTTCAAGAACTTTTAAAGGGCAGACAAACCATAACTGGGGCATCTTCTACCTCTACCAGCTGAGCAGAGCTGGGCCACCAGAGCATGGGCCACCAGAGCAGGCCACAGGCCACGGCTGGGCCAGGGTGGGCAGGGCAGGCACGGGCTGAGAGCTGGCTGCCAGGGCACAGCAGCCTCGTGAGACTGTCCTCTGGGCCATGGGCACATCACAGCACTGATGATATCACTGGAGGGAAGCTTGAGCCTTCAGCTGCCACGCAGACTTCAGAGAGCAGTGAAGTAATTGAGTATTGACTGAGATGTCCCAGGTGAGCCCTGGATGCACATTACATCCTGCTTAACTCAATAATTACCATTTATATTATCCCTTCCCACACTCTGTTAAACTGAAAGGCCTGTAATTAGCTACTTGGTTTAAGTGTAAAGTGTTAATTAAGTCATATTATGAAGTACAATTGCTTCTTGAAGGTAACGTTGCACGTTCTATCACGCTGTATCCCTCTGTAATGCTTTATCCAAAATACCAGCTTGTCCCAGGGAGTGAGCAAAGGTCCTAAAAATCAGGCACTGGGATGGAAACCTTCCTCTGCAAAGCCAAAAGGAAGCACCAAAAGGACAAACAATTCAGTGCAACCCCTCTCAGAGCTGTTCCTGCTCTGAGCCCCAGGAGGACATGCCAGGCTGCAGCTCCTGCATCATCCCCAGTCCACCTGTAACACCACAAATGCATTTAACTGCTGATTTAGCTCTGATTCCATTTAACTTAGTTGTGAGCAGAGTTTTAGTTTAGGACTTGATGCATTTATGGAAAGATGTCAGCACAGCACCTCAGCCCAGGGTGGTTTCACACCAGACAAGTTCTCTTGCCATGTCATGACAACTCTGAGACACTCATGCAAATGCAAAATCCCTAAAACTTCCCTAACAAACATCAGCCATAGAGAGACTTAGAGAAAAACCTTGCAGAAGGCACCATAAATGACAGAACTTTTGGCATTGAAAGAAAAGGATAAACTGAAGTTGTTGCTTACTGAAAGCTGTTTCCATGCTGCTGCAGCACCAGATGGTCTTTCCTGGAGGTGAAGGATTTTGAAGATTTGCCAGTGCAGAGAGAACCAGAGGCTTAACACATGTATTGTAAGATGTAAGAGGAGAGTACCTGGAGGTGCAGCTCAGAGACTGACACAATTATCTGCTTATTGGGGTCCCTTCATAATTCCTCAGGAGGGAAACCCCAATGGCCACAGCCTTCCCTTCCTTCACACCAACAGCCTGTTCTGGCTCTGGTTTATGAGTCATTCATTTCTAATAAGAAAACTGCCTGATGGGCTTTGGACAAGCATGTGTACTGTATCAGAGACAATAATGCAATGTAAATTTCCAGCTACAAACCAGAGTTTGGATGTTGACGTATCTTTAATAATGATAAATGAAGAATTTATGGATGCAGCTAAAGTTTACACGAGAATTTTGATTCACAATCACACTGAGCTCAGGTGGAGCCATCAAGCCCAGACCCAGGATCTTGTCCCAGATTTGGACACCACCACATTTCTCACCTGCACCCCAGTGATGGCCAGCCCCCCTTTCCCTCTGCTGTGGGGCTGCAGAGTGACCTCACAGGGCCTGATCCCCGTCCCTGCCAGCCCCAGGAAGCTGTGCCACTGAGCTGTGTGTCCTGAGCCAGGGCTGTGACAGCTCCCCAGCCAGCCTGAGAAATGCTAATTGCAAAGCAAGTAATTAGTGGCTATAAAATATGACCAATACAATTATGCTGAGGAGTTTTTCCTCTGTCTGTCCAGAGTCTTGGCACGGAACAGTTTTATAATTAGGTGACAAAACTGACAGGCAGCTCCAGTGAAACAGCCTGTCCTCACTCTTTGCAGAGACTCCCCAAGTGTTCTGCACCAATAATTACTAATCAAGTTATTTCTCTCAAGATTAAAAAAGCATTCCTCAGGTAATTTGCCCATAATAGCACAGGCCTGGTGCTGGCAAAGAGCCCAGCAGGTCTGGGATGGCTCCAGTGCCACCATCACAGCCCCTTCCTGAGGGACACTCATCCCTTGGGACCCCCTTTGTGTCCCCATGGGCTCTGAGCTGCTGCTCCATCCCCCAGAATTGCCACACAAGGGCACTCAGTGCATCCCACCATCACCCAGGAGCTCCGACATGTCGTGACAGGTGTCATGAGGGACCGTTTTGGGGTCACCTAAAGAATCACCAGCAAAGGGGATCCCAACAGAGCGGGCAGCGGGTGGGACAGAGTAAGGGAGTGCTCAGCAGTGATCCTGAAATGTTCTGGTCCCTCCAGACTGCCCCTGGGCACAAGGATAAACAATCTGGGGAAGATGAAGGGACACAAGGGCAGCAGTGTGTCTGAGCCACATCTCTGGAGCTCCAGCCTGCTGGCCCACACCAGACCCACCTGGTGCTCACCTGCCTGGGGATGTGCCCTCCTCACCCCTGCTTCATGCCAGGTGCTGCTGCTGGGGTGCTCAGTGGCATTGTGACGATGTCATCCAGCTGCATTTTCTAAAACTGTTTGGAAAAAAAGCCCACGAGCCTGTAATTTGTCATTACCATACTGACCTGAGAGAGAGAGAGCAGCTGAACAAACCCCAAATATCGAACCAACAACCAAACAAAACCCGTAATGGTTCCTGTCAGGCAGAGACCAACGCTGACGGATGACCTGGAGCAGCACAGGAGAATAATTTGTGAAGTGCCATTGATTTCCAAAATCAAAACATAAATTTTGCTTCACAGTTGAAGTATCATGGGAAGTTTTGTTTTTAGTAGGTGTTTTGTCTCCCTGTGATTTTTGGGGGGGGAATAAAATTCACTCCAGCCAAACTCACAGAGTCCTGGTGACACAAACTTGCTTCTGGATCATTGCAGGGAGTTCTCAGAATTCTCTTCAGTGCTGGTGTGGCTCCCCACAGCAGAGCACCACTAGCCACTCACACCAGCGTGGCAGGAGGGGTCCCAGCCCCACTGTGTTTCAGTGCAGAGCATCCTGCTGGCAGGGGGACCAGTGCAAGGCTGCCTGTCCAAGGAGAAGCACTGAAACCTGTCATTTGGACCAGCTAAGTGCCCACTGATGTTTTTGAAGGTCCCAACATCCTCTCTTCCACCACGGCCCCGTACGCAGCTCCAGCCCAACATCTCCTGTCTGTGACCAACAAACTCCACACTCCCAGCCCACCACCTTCCAACCTGGAATCACTTTTGGGCAGGAGTTCAGCAAATCACTGTGAAACCCAAATCCCAGCACTTGCCTTGAGCTGCTCCATCTCTTTACCAGAACATCCTCTGTGCTGCACGCACCGTGAGTGCTCTGCACTTCTCCCAACTCTGCTCCCAACAGCACTGAGCCTGTGCCCTAAACCAAAACATACACAGCCTGCAACCTGAAAACATGGGGAACCACCTCCCAGCACAGCTGTCCCAGCACACAGGAGCCACCAGGGCCCCTGAGCAGCCCTGCAGACCCAGCAGCTGGGGACGGCTCTTCCCACAGCAGCACCTGCCACTGGCCCATGCTCTGCTCTGCTTCCAGCAGCTCCACGTCTGTGTTCTCCTGCATCCACGGCCTTTTGTCATTATCTAACCCGTGACAAACCCATTAGGATGGTAAAGATCAGAATCATTGTGATCCCAGGCAGATGCCTGGGACTGGCCCAGAGGAGCAGCAGTGTTTTGCACAAGGCAGTAACAAATTACAGAATGTCACCTATGATTTATCACTGCCTTGGTTTCCAGACAGTGATCCTGTTTCCCCCCTGGGAAGCAGCCTTGTGGGTGCCAACACATCTGCTCTGATTGAACCTCTAACAGGGATGGTTTTGCTTATTTTATTGGATTGGAAGCAGCCCCAATAAGCATCTTGTCTCCTTGTCTGAGTGATGTCTTTGCCATGTGACACCGAGTTTACATCCCATCCACTGCATACAACTGCTCTGACAACTGGAAAAGCACCATATGGGGTGGGGACACACTCCAGGAACTCAGTCCCAGCAGGGACGAGTCTTTGCTGTGCTTGTGACTATGCCAGAAACGTCTGCAGGTGACAGGCCCTGCCAGAGATAAGACTACGCAGCACTGTGCCCTGCTTTCATCTCCAAAAATGCTTTAAGATGCAAAGAAATTAACAGCAGCTTCTCCTGGCACGGCTTTTGGCTGCATGGGGGTCTGAGACACTGCAGAGAGACTGCTGAGCCTGTCTGCAAGCTTGAGCTGCTCTGATGAGGAGCAGACAAGAGGGCACAGCTGCCGTGGGCATGGGCTCTTGGCAGGCTCCCACTGCAGCTGCCACTGGGAATGGCTCAAGTGGCACTTGTGCCAGTGCAGCTCTGCTGTGAGACCCCACCTCACCACACAGAAATGGGGACAGACCCCTCTGAGCCAGCCCTCCCTCTGTCAGCACCCCCAAAACGGGCTGGGGGACACCAGCAGGGGCAGGGCCACCGTCACCCAGGGTCTGAAACACAAAGCAAGCAGCCCTCTGCTCCCTGGCATGGGGAGCTGTGTTCCCTTAGTCCCTGCAGCCACCTGGCCTGTGCCCTGGTCTCACTGGGACCACCAGCACCTGGCGTGTCCTTGCCACTGGCTGGTGGTGGGGATTGTGGCTCCAGATATCCCTTTCATCTCATCAGGGGCTGCTGGATTTAATTCCCTGCACTTTGGTACAAAGTGAGGGTCCCATCCGGAAAGCAATTTGTGTTTCTCAGAGCAGGCAGTCAGAACCTTTCCCATTAAAATGTAAATTTGGCCGTGTTTTCTGGCATCTCTTTTCCTTCCTTAAGTTAAGAAGAATATGAACTCGTATTATTTTTTCCATCAACGATATCTTCCCCTCCGTTTTGTTTTAAGGAAAAAAGCTGCCTGATATACACCTTTAGCAAATTAAACTTGAATTGAGTCTGACAGCACAACAGGGATCCAGATTGCAGGGAGGTGTCCTGGCCTAATTGGAGTCATTGCCAAGAAGAGATTTGCAGAGTGTTAACCACGGAGGGCACAAGTGGAGCGAGCATGGTGTCTGCACTGAACGCTCCTCTCACCAGCATTCCCAGCTGGCTGCAGGACCAGCAGCACCTTGATGGTGTCTCTCAGGAACATCCTGGATGCTGGGTTCAGTTTTACTGCAATCCCAGCCATCCTCAGCCAGGCACTGCAGAGCCCCACTGGCCACTCCCTCTGCCGGCCCTGGGGCTCCCACGCCAGCCAGGTGTGGTTCCTGCCCCACCATCAATCCCCATCCCACCTCCATCCATCCCTGTCCCACCTCCAATCTCTGTCCCACCTCCATCCGTCCCTGTCCCACCTCCATCCATCCCTGCCCCACCTCCAATCTCTGTCCCACCACTCCTCTGGCCACAGCTCCAGCCACGCAGCAGAAGGGAATGGAATGGATGTCTGGTAACCAGCAGAGGATTTTGGCCAAACATGCTCAGAGTAATGAAACCAACTGTCCCGCTCACTGCAGGTTTTGAAAGGTAATGTTTCGTGATTAAAACTCCAAATCTCTGTGAACTCACCATTTCTTTTGCTTTCAGACACCTGGAGGCAGGGAAGGGCTCTCTCCATGCCTGGGGAAGCCTGTCAGTGTTTGAAGGGTGTTTAGAGGATACAACTGTACAGCAAGGAGGAAAACCTGGAAATCCCCCTCTGCCCACATTGGGCAGATGACTGCCACAAGCTTGGGAGCTCCTCGTTCCCCAGAAATCTCATCCAGTCAAGCTGTGGCTGATGACAACTTGCACCTGACAGAGCTGCAGCCAGGCCACTCCCATCCCCTGTGAGCAGAGTTAAGGGGAGCATCACCCCAGACCCCAGGGAGAGAGGGCTCATCAATAAATGTGAATACTTTCATTGCAAGGGGGGATCTGATCCAGTGCTTTCCCTGTCCTGGGGACCAAAGTGCTCCCCAGCCTTTCCTACAGGACTGCCCCTGGAGCCCAGCACACCTTGGACTGCAGTGGAATGCTCTGTCCCACAGCAAGTGAATCAGCAGTCTCAGACAGCATTAATTATGCAGAGAATAATTTGCTGGTGAGGAAAAAAAAAAGTTCTAATTTAATCAAAATTAAATTAATAGTTAATTTAACAATTCCACAGTGAAAAGCCCTTGACCTCTGAACTTCTCCTCCCTGCATGCTGTTCATGGCTCCTGCAGTGGTGACATCCCAGGGCACCCCAGCACTTGCCCAGCTCAACCTGAGCTGCCCAGAGCCCCCTCCCCAGGGACCCCCTGCAGCCATCCCCAGGGTGTCAAGGCCAGGGTGGGTAAATCAGGGTGGGTAAAGCCCTTCTGAAACAGGCAAAAAATGGAGAAGAGGTGGATGAACACAGACCATGTTACCTTTAAGCCCCTGGAAAATTCCAGTACAAATGAATTTTTTTTTTAAGGAACTGGAAAATAGGAAGAAGAGCAGCCAGGCAGAACATCCTCCAGAAAAGGGAGCTGAGAGCAAATCTGACAAATGTACCTGGGATGGCCTGGAAGAGGGAATGCTGCCTGAGGAAACAGACTCTCCAGATGATCTCAAAGTCCCTTCTGTCTATATTATCTACACTTCTAAAAACTAATTCCTTAAATCAGTATTAATTAATTAATTCCTTAAAGCAGCAGGGCAGGCTGGGCTTCATCTGGAAGCATCTCCCTAAGCAGTGGACTATTTCCTAGTCAAGGCATTACAAGAAAATAAACCAGAAGAAGATTAACATAAATACTATGCTAATTTCTGTTTGAAAGATTTAATCGGCTGCAAATTGCAATTTTGTGTTTCCAGCTTAATTAGCCCAAGCCTGGTTTTCATTGTATTGGGAAGCAGAATGAGGGCAGTAGCATCTTAAAGCATTTTTGAAGATGAAAGAACTGCACAGGTCTCCGGTTGCAGTGATGGAGGAAAACCTCTCCCTGCTCTTGGATGCCTCAGAGAGCAACATCCCCAACAGCTCCAGCAGGGCTGGGAAGGGGCAGACACCCAGCAGCTTCACCCCCAGTCCCAGCCCTGGCCCAGGCAGCCTGGCCTGGTGTTGCTCGTTTGAACCAGGGCTCCTCGAGTTTGAACTGGCTCTGCTAGTCAGGTTCTTCAGATGCAGTTTTGTTTGCAAGGCAAGAGCTAATTAAAATGCAAACCATGTAAATGCAAACCATGTATCTCCTGCTCTGAGAGCTCACGCCAACGTGATTTCCACGAGGGCTGCAAACACAAGGGTCACCCTGCTCTGTGAGCAGGTTCATGAGGGTGTTCATAGTCCTGCCTACCACATTTCCAGAGGTACCTCCTCACTCCAGCAGCAGCTGTGTCTGATCCCCCTGTCCCAGCTGGGCTGGGGTATATTGTCACCGTGTCCCCAGACAGGTCCCTGTGTCCTGGTGACTCACTCCAGGTCCCACCACCACGTCCCCCCCTCGGGGCTCTGCAGTCACTGGGTGTAGCAGCAGGGCCCAGTTTGGGAAGCACCAAGGACACCTGAACAAGCAACAAATCCCGGGTTTGCTCTGTGCTGGCACATTGCAGAGGTGCTGGCAGTGCCCTGACACTGACAGACAGGTGTGTCACCCCAGCTGGTGCCAAGCACATCGTGCTGACAGCGCAGTGCCCCACAGCCAGCCAGAGCCAGGAGGGAATTTATAGTGCCTGCAGTTTCTGCAAGGGAACGACAGCACTAAGCCCTTTCACCCGTGCCTGATGCATGGCCCATCCTCTCGCTGCTGGTGGTACAAATAAAGCTGTCACTTGCAGGGACACTGAGCGCTGGCAGCAGGGATGGAGCCATGAGCAGAGGCACCAGGTGAGATGGGGACACCTTCCTCCAGTTCTCTGCCCACAAATGCCACTGCAGGCTGTGGCCAAGATGAGGCTCTGGGCACCCCAGAGCAGACACCAGAGCCATCCCAGGGACTGAATTCAGGCAGCTCCTCCTTAGGGCTGTGCCTCACCTGGGGCAGCACCACTCCCCACACAGCTGTAGGAAAGGAGCTCAGCTCCAGGCTCAGCTCCACCTGCATGTTTCAGAGCCACGTGCCTCTGCCAGCACAGAGGGCAGGGCACAGCTGCACCCGGTGATCCACGGTGCAAGCTCACCTGTCTGAGCAGGGAAATACATCACTGGGAAGAAAGGAAACGTTTGGAAAGTGGATGGCAGGTGTGAGTGATGGATGAGCGCTGGAGGAGCCCAGCAAGGATGGATGAAGAGCTGATGAGCTGAGGAAAGAGGCAGGGGCTGCTCACTGTGCAAATCCAGCAGGGAAATTGCTCACCGTGCTGGGAGCTTACAGCCAGCCCCCAAACAGGCGTGGGGGCACCAGGGCAGCAGCTCTGGCTCTGCTGTGAGCTGGGGGATGTGGAGAGTCACCTGCCCAGATCCACTGACCCCCAGGGCCCCACTCTGCCCCCTCCACTACACCAGACCCTCTGCTCAGAGCAGGGCCCACCAGCTCTGGGGACAGGCAGGCAGGACAAGGGGTCCTGTGCAGGCAAAAGGAAGTGACCCCTCTGAATTCCCTCAGCCCCTCCATCCCCCAGGATACTTGCCTGGGAAAGGCAAGGTAAGAGCAGAGATGACACCCCCACTCTGCAAATCACAGTAACTCACCCAGCCTGGTGCTTTGGGGATTTTACAGCAGAAGCTCCAGCCAGGCAATGCTGACCCTGGGCTCAGCTGTGTGTGCAGTGCAATCCATCAGCAGTGCCTGACACAGCTCCTTGTGAGCAGCAACAGCAGAAAACTCCTCCATGGCCCTCAAGACATTGGGAAAAACCCTCCCAGAGCAGGCTGTGCAAGGGCTGGGTGCAGGCAGGAGAGTGGCCCGTGGGTAACTGGTCCCACACCCCACACCACCCCCTGCTTGCTCCCCAGTGATTTCACTTTTCCACCAATGATCACTACCAGTGGACACTTTCATCCATTTCCTGTTCACTTCAGCTTAGCACCATTTCAGAGCAAAACCAAGAGGGAATTCTACATTTAACTGAAGGAAGATCATCACACCAAGAGCTTATTTCAGTCTCTGCATTAGGAGGAAGCAGGTTGTTCTGAGCAGCTCTAGCCTGGGTTATCTGAACACTGAATTTTCAGAAGCACTGGCAGTTTCATCTCAGTAGGAGGTTTTGATCACATTTAGAACAGAGAAAAGCAGCCACAAACAGCACAGCTGTAACACCCCCAAAGCTCCAAACCCCTCTACTCGTGTCTGCTTTCCTTCAGTGCAGATGGCACGGGATGAGCTTGCAGGAGTGGGTGGGGCACACACACAGGGCCTTCCCCACACCATCCTGACAACAGTTGAACTTTCACAATCTCTGTATTCACAAAGCCTGATCAGGATAACAGAACAGACATTTGGGAACAGCACAGCAGCACAATGAGGTCAGAAAGGGTTTTCTAGTCTTTCTTTTTTAATCTTTTTTATTTCCCTTGACATAACCCATCGACCTTATTAAACAAGGCCATGATCACCCACTCCTGAGTGCACAGGCACACAGTGCCCAGCTCCAGCAGCTCCCAGTCCCAAGGGTTAGGAAGATTCTGGTACCAAGCCATACTTCTTCTTCAGGATTTCAACTGTGGGCGTTAGTGCACTGCAGGGAGAAACAGAGCCATCAGAACAAAGGGTTTGGAGCATTAAAACTGCATTTTCTGGGGAAGAGCAATCAGCAAGACACAGGATTGCACTTAGAGCCAAGGACAGCACGGACTCCAGAAACTACAGCTTCACACAGAAGCTGTGAGAAAGGGGAATTTGAGAGCTCCTGAGGATTTCTGTGTGTGCTCATGATTAGGTTAACATTAATGGGGAGGTGGAACTGCTGAGGGAAGCCAAGCAAAGCAAACAAAACAAAGCCAAGTAATGCACAACCATGCCTACCCAAAAGCTTTGTTTCATTTGAAGCAAAGGAAAAGCCCCAGCTACACTCACCAGCCAGGCCGGATGATGGAGAATTTCCCTGGCACAGATAAGTCAACCACAGTCGACCCCAAGCGACACTCTGGGCTCTGGACATCTCCTATGGGGCCTCCATCAATGACCAAGGACAGCTGAGGCCACAAGTCCTGGAATTCCTGCAAGAGAGCTGTGGGTAAGAGTCCTGACAGTTTGTGAGCGTCATTTAAATAAAATAATGATATAGCAGCAGAGTAATCCTTGGATTATTGCTGAAGTTCAACTGAGGGAGCCTGGGGCTCTGCCCAACTGCCCCAGTGACACCCCTGAGGGGTGGAAGAGCCTCACCAACACGGTCAGGGTGCTGCCCTGGGAGCTGATGTTGGCGCTTGTCAGAGCCAGTGGTCCCGAGCAGGCTCGTGCCAGGTCTCTCATGAAGGGGTGGTCTGGAATGCGAACACCAACCAGCTGCAGGGAAGGAGAGGAAGGTTTTACACTCTGGTCTAAACTGGTTTTTATTTTGCATTGCCTAAAGCTCTCTTGAGTTAAAGCTGAAATGCTAGATAATTGACAGATCTACATCTGCTGAACCTGCAGTAACACAAGACTTAAGTCAGGCCCTAAGGCTGGCTTATGCCATGGCCAGGTCAGTCACAGGGAGCAGGACAACACAGGGACCACTTCTGGGGACAGGTGAGGACAAATGCTACAGCAGCAGCACAAAACCAGGCCCCCGCCCCCGAATCAATCCTGTAGCCACGACCTACCGATGTGAACGGATTCAAGTCTTTATTTAGCTCTTCCGAACGCTCCAAGACCAGGGTCACCGGTCCCGGGAGCAAGTCCCGCAGCAGCTCGTCGGGAACATTGACGTGGCAGTACCTGCAGGGCCAGAGACAGCGGGATCAGGGCGAGCACACGGTGTGGCCGGGGCCGCTGCAGCTCCGGCACCGCCTCCCACCCGCTCCGTGAGGAGCCGCAGCCCCGAGCCGGGATCTGGGGGCAGGCCCCGCACCTGTAGAGCCGCTCCACGTCCCCGAGGCAGATGGCGAGCGGCTTGGCGCCGTTCCGCCCCTTCAGGCTGTAGATGCTGCGCACGGCGGCCGAGTCCTGGGCCAGGCAGGCCACGCCGTACACCGTGTCCGTGGGCACCGCCACCAGCCCGCCCGCCTGCAGGGCA
>WEZZ01038019.1:206640-218296 GCA_013400585.1 Chloropsis cyanopogon | reverse complement strand
ATCGGGGCCGGCCCCAGCCCGGCACAGACCCCGCGCTGCCCGCGGGCCCTCAGCCCCGGCCGAGCCGGGCACAGGAGCCGAGAGAGCCGAGCAGGAACCGGCGACAGCACGGGCAGGGAGGGAGGCTGCCAGGGGACATTCCCCAGCTCTGGGCTTCAGCTCCCACCCACACCTCACGGCACCAGAGCGGCCAAGCTGGGCCAGGGCTGGGACAGGGAGGAAGCTGAAAAGGCAAACGCTGCCTTTCAGGGTTGGAATTCCTCTTCCTAAGGGGACTCAAACTCTTCTCCCACAGAATACTCTCAGGAAAAACTTATAACACAATGTTTAAATAAGCATTTAATTAGGATTCCATTAGTATTAATATTGCTTTCAATTCCAAAAAGGTTAATTTCCACTTCTTTGCAGATATTTCAAAGTACAATATTAACTTCATACAAAATGAGCAATTAAGCAAACACCATTATTTCACATTCTTCAAAAAATACAAATTCATATTTACTCTTTTGGGTTTTGGAGATGCTCTTCCTTTGGAAGTACTGTACCTGTAACTAACATCTTCACATTGCTCAATGTAAGCACATTTGTTGCCATGTTTCAGAGTTAAATAAATTCCTTTATTACCATTCACACATTCTTGAGAAACTGGGGTTCAGTTCAGCTGTCTCCAAAGCCCCAGGCAGTGCAGCCCCCAGCCCCGACAGCTCAGCTGGAGCTGCCCCCCATGTGGAGCCAGGCTGGGGTTTGGGCTGGGTGAGGCAAAACAGAGCAGGGTCAGCCCGAGCAGCAGGAGGACAAGAGAGTCACACACCAGGAACACCAGCGACTGCAACTACAGCACTGCAAACACACACCCTTGAGTCTGCTGGAAAAGGTCATGTGAAAAAAATCTTTTTTTAAGAAAAAGTAGAAACTGTGTTTATTTGAGAAAGTGTACACTGCATAATGAACCAAATTTTGGCCAGCTTGCACACCACTGCAGCATGGTGTGGGGTTTCACCTAATTCCAAAAACACACACTTAGACTATGTACACTACTACATAAATATCCAGTTTAATTTGCATTTCTCAGTGCAGACACAGAATCCAACTTCTAGAACATGTGATAGATATCAAGACAAGACACAAAAAAGTTAAAAGTTCAGCCCTGTCCATGAGAATTGACAACAGGTAACATTTATAAAAACTTGACATTGCTTCCAAAATATGTTACGGAAAAAATAGTATACAATTAAAAACTCTGCAGTCAGAAATTTATAGGGTTTATTAAAGACATGCTCTTCTTTTTTGCCTTACAGTCCAAACTGACTCCAACAGTTCTGCCCAGCTAGCTCAGGTAACTCCTGCCAAGAACTTTTTACCCACAGATCTCAAATGATTTTGTGGAGACGACCCCCTGGCCTCGTTCTGTGGGGAGGATCCGAGGCAGCGCCAGGTCCTGAGCCCCGCCCGGTGTCAGCGAGCTGGTGACACCAGAGCTGCTCTGCTCTGCCCCACTGCCCTCAGGAACAGCCCAGCAACAGCTGCTCATCTCCAATCCCTCCAAGGACAGCTACCCTGGGCTCAGCTCCCCCTGCAGCTCCGTGCCAAAGCTCTGAACCCAGTTTATCTTGGAGGAGGAGTGCTGTAAACAGTTCACAGCGTTGCTGCAGATCAAGGACAACGTTGTTGTGGATGGCTACGGCCATGCCACCCCCAAGAAATAAGGCAGTAACAGGACATCAGAAACCATCTTGAGGACAAATTTCAAAGGTGCAACATGCCTGTTTGAAAGCAGCTTGTCACTTGTGTTCCCACGTGGGTGACCGAACGAGGACAGGGGAAGGAGGACACACATCAAGGGACACAGCATGTCCAACAGGAGTGACAAGCAGCCCCCAGAAAGCGTGAGAGAAAAGGCTGCTGAAGCACAGTGCTCTCAGAGGGTTATTTGCATAGATTGGACGTTTGCTAACGATGCATAATTTGTCTGGGGCACGGGGGAAGGGCAGCACAACACCCACCACACCTGTTCTGTCAGACAGACACACACGGACCACGCGGCACAAGGATCTTTAGCTACAGGTATTGCACCAAGTTAAGTGCTCATCTTTGCACACCCCTGTTAACTTTTACTCAGAGCAAAAATAAACTTTGTGAAAGTATATACAAAAGAAATTGCAGCAATTGGGTTAAAGATAAAATAACCTAAAGTGCATTTTAGATACCAGTATGAGGTTCTGCAAACTTGTCTTCCTGGGCACACTCAGCATTACACAAGTGTCCAACTCGTACTTTGTTCCATGTAATTCAGTACCAGCATTCAATCAGTGCTGATTTTCCACCCCACCCCCCCCTACAAGCACAAAAAGCAATTTCTCCAACCTTCAGCTGCACGCCAAGTCTGCTCACTTGGGCCCTTGCTTGGTGACCGAAGCTACCAAAGTCAGTAATTTGACCCTCTCTACATATTTGAGCTTCTACACCCATCTAGAAACTATGAGTGACCAAATAAACCCCACTAGCACAAAACAGGTGACCTAGAGCCGTGCACTTTTGCTCTCTGACTGATAATTAAAGGGGTTCATGCAGACTTTGTAGAGGCAGGCACGCTGTTCCCAGAGGCTCCAGCACATTAACCCTTTTCTGGGAAACCAGGGCAGAAACTCTCCCTTTCATTAAGCATGTAATAGTGAATCTGCTAGATGCTGGGGCAGCAAGGAGAGGACAGGAAAATCTCTGGCCTTGCAGAATCCCAGGGCTTTGCTGCAGCTGCCCTTGGATCTCCTCCCATCCCAGCATGGCACAGACTGCCCTGGAGCAGAGTCTGATCACACAGTACTGGGGATGATGCAAATGTGGAAACACCTCAGACACAAGCAGCACAAACACTCTGGAAAGCAGATGGATGATAAACAACAAAAGCACACACCTGTGAAACGCAGGGGATGCACAGCCCGTGTGCTCACACAACCACATGCTCCTGCCTCAGCACAAGCTCTCACCAGTTCCACCTGAATTGCAGCCTGCCTGATGCACGTGCAGGAGGGCAATGGCAAACCTGATGCACCCAAGAATCAGCAGGACATAGTGCTTTTCCTGGAACACAACAAAAAATGCCAGTAGCTGTGAAGAGAAACAGCAGAGATTGACCCTGGGCACTGCTGCCCATCACTGCAGCTTCACATTGAGCTTCCCAGTTCAGAGACTTTGGTAGTTTCTTTGCTCGTTTCAGTCACAAAAAGATGCTCTCTGGTCCAACCAGAAGCGTGTTTTAGGTTGACTAAGTCATAAGTAGCAAAAGTAAAAAAGCCTCCCTGAAGGCTGCGAAGGCTCAGAAGCGTTGCTAAATTGCCCAGCTCACAGTGCAGGCCACATCTGGGAGCCCTGTCCCCCACCAGAGGTAACCCCCACAGCTCCTGGGGAACCTTCACACTCCTGCATCAGCAGTCTCCCACAGGCACACATCCACACCAGTCACCCTCAAACACCACAGCTGCAGCTCACCAAAGAAAATGCCCGAGGCCACAGTGAGAGGCAGCAGAGGGACCCACGGGCAGCGCCAGGCAGCGCTCACTCCCCTCCCAAGCTGAGCTCTAGGCAGAGTAGCTGGCAGGAGACTCCTCTGTGAGAACAGTCCCAATCATGCAGGCTTGGGACTATGTTTTTTGTGTTGAGAGCAGTTCTTGCTGCCATGCAACTCAACTGCAGCACAAAATGCAGCTGTAGGAGAAAAGCAAAGGGGCCACCACCTCGCTGCCCTCCAAGGATTGCCATGACAGAAACAAAACAAGAAATGCTTTGTTAACCTGTTTTGTGGAGGCCAAACCTTGCTGCTGCAGGACTCACAGCCCTGGTACAACAGCCCTGCCACACACCCAGAGGAAACACCACCAGCACACGTGTGATGCCCTCAAGTTCATCCCTGCAGCTGCCAGCAGCGAGCTCTGTGCCCTGGCACAGACACAGGGCGTGTCCCAGGCACTGAGTGCTCCTGGCACACCCCTCTGCCCTCACGGGACACGGCTCTTTCCCTTCTGCACTTCACCAGAAGCAAGCTGTGCAGGAGGGGAAGGCCAGCTCCCTTCAGTCCCTCTCCACCCACGGGCAGGGCATTCTCAGGGAACAGCAGGAGGGTGGCTGAAGCCAGCCTCAGTGTTGGTCAGGCTACACTGAGCATGTCACAGGAGGACTGAACACCTGCTGATCACCAGGCAGCACTCACAGGGCTCTCACCTCCCCAGAGGTACAGAGAGCAGCTCTGATCAAACACAGAGTGAAAGATCTCTATCCACTACAGTTGCGTTCCTAAATCGAGTGCAGGGACACTCCCCACTAATTGGCTTACAGTTATTATCTTTGTATCTCACTAATGACAACACCGTAAACTGAATAAAGACTATTTAATATTCTTTCCTTTAACACAAGACTGACAGCCAAAGCCAGAAAGATGGATAAAAACTATAAAATTACATATTTTAAAATAATGCAGCATAAATAAACCATTTAGAATGAGACTGCATTTATTGCAACATTACAGGCTTTTTGGTGGAAGGGGGGGTTTGGATTTGATTTACCCTGAGTAGGTTAGAATATAGACTCTCAGTTTGATATGAAAAACTATTCTGTTGCGTAACATCTTTTAGTCAAGAAATAGCCCCGTGCACAAAAAGCTGGCATTGCAGTAGGCTGGAGGCAGAGTCAGGCAGAAATTATATAGCTCACTGGAAAAAAAGAAGCATGTATGGACAACTGAAGGACAGACTCACTGAATTCAAACTGAATTTACATTGAATCTTTCTCAAAATTTTCTTAAGGGTTGTTCTTCACAAAAGATGAGAGTAACCAGCAAAGGCACCGTGCTCCTGATTCAACAGTCCCAGGGTTAGGATGATGACTTGTTGCTGAACAGAGCCTAAGAAATGAAAACAGCAGCAGGCACCAACCTGACCACACCTGGCACTCACTGTACCCTTGGGAGAGGCCAAGAAAGCAGACCCTGGAGCCAGAGCCAGCAGCGGCTCCGACTGCACTTCCCTGTTGTGACACAGTGTCTGCAACACACTCGAGTCCCAGTGGAATTAAAGAACAGATCTATTGGGGACACAAGGTATTTGTGCCCTGCTGAAATAAACCCCCAAAGCTCCTGGAGGCTTTAGTAAGAGCATCAGTTCACAGCAAAACCAGACACCAGCTCCTCATCAGGTATGTGACCATCGCGTTCAAATCACACTGCAGATAAATCCTCTCCCCCAGCTATGCCATTTCCTCCCCCCACAGCCTCCTTTCCTGGGCTCCCCTTTAGTGCATGGTTAGTAGAGACGTGAGACAGGAGAAAATCAGAGACCCAAGAAGTTGTAACAAAGACCCACTTGCTGCCAGTACCTTATTCCCAAACATAAGTGATGTGCAATTGGAGACAAAGTAACCCCCCCTTTTCCTTTTAAAAATCTTTTTGCACACGAGCAACCTTAACTTCTGTGTTCACATATGACAAGCAAAAGTGACAGACAGTGCAGCCAAAACAGTTCATATATAACTTAGCTATTTCCTCTTTTTTTTTTTTTACCTTTTCATTTTTTAGATAGAATCTCAAAGGTGGATGTACCTGGGACGTGACTAAGATGACATCCGTGAAGCAGAAATAAGCCACAAAACTTCCAAAGAGGAAGGAATAAGAATCGATCCTTCAGTTTCTGCTTCTAAGGAGAAGGGTTTTACCCTCCAGGTGCAAAGGAAAATCTGGAACATCTTCACTTAGAGAAGCTGCTATTCAAACCAATTTCTTCCTCACCCTGCAGTAGTGCTTCAATTGGAATTATATTAGATGGGGTGTCAGGGCTTTGGAGGGACAGGAAGTCCGATACATCCATGGCACTTAATGTTTCAGTCTGGGAGTCTGAAGGGTTAACTATCTGACTGCTCTGCCCACAAGGAGGAGCAGAGGAGGAGGGAAAGGTCTGAGGCTGCAGCTGGGAAGCTGGCTGCTCCAAAGCTTTTGAATCAGGTGAGGAACATTCCTTCTTCACGGTGGAGGTGGCTTTGTCCTTGGCAGAGTCTCGGCAGGCACACTGGCACTGGCAGGCCTCCTCCTGCTTTATAATAATAACAGGAACGCTGAGACCAATCTGCTGAACAGGGTTTCCTGAAGGTGAAACAAAGACAAAACACAATGATTTGTGATTTCACAGCAGGGAGAGAAATCAGCTTTGTTAAATTAGTTCAGTGACAGGCTTACCTGTGTTACCAGCTACTGGTAATGCAGTGGTAAAAAACACCTTTTCTACTACTTTTGGAACTTGTGGCTTTAACGAAAAAAAACAAACAAGAAAAAAGGTGTGAATTGACTTGAATTAGATTTCTGTTGTTCAAACTAAACAGCTATATACATATTCCAAAGAGACACACATGAAAACTGGGCTCAAAGTATGGTTTCAGCGGTCCTAAAGATTGGGCATAACATCCCCTGCATTATTTGCTGGCAAACTCAGCTTGTGGGTTTTGACTACTCAATGACTGAATTCTTAAACACTGCTGTGTGTGCTCCCACTGCCTGTACCTGCAGCCACTCACTCGTGTCCACCTACAGCTGAAAGCTTAAAGTGGCACCAATACTGTCAAAGAGAAAACTCCTGAAGTTTCAGCTACCCAGATTTACTGGAAAACCACAAACATTCTCTTTTCAGAAAAACTCTTTTCCTTATCAGTCAAAATTAGGCAGAGACAGAGATTACAAAATGCCTAAACACAACCTTTACAGAGTCTTTTGTGCTTCTATGCATTAAAAGTTCTATGCATTAAGGCCCACATATATCCTCAGGCCTGGTGGTGCCCTGTCCTGGATAAACACACTGATACCTGCTGGCAGAAGTCCACCATGGGGATAAAGAAGAAAGCAAGACCTTTCTGCACCCTGGGTTTCTCTGTGCTCTACTTATTTCCCTGTCTATTCCAGGGACAGTGACACTGGTGACATGTATACACGTGAACATGACAAACATTACACCACACTGCACCTGGGGTTTATCTGACACATTTGACCCCCTCCCTTTTCAAAAGCAAGGGCTCTAGCAGGAATGGTTGAAGCTGTTGCAAAGCCCTGCTGGATGTACTGACCATTTGTTCTTGGCTTTGTGGGGATCCAGTGGCACCATTTAAGATCCATTGTAAGTTCTGCTCTCCCATGACGATGCTGGACTGCAGAATGGCGGTGCTTGGAGAAGGAGTAATGGTTATAGTGGGGTTACTGGTCAGAACAGGGTTTGCACCAACAGGCACAGTCTGAACTACAGCTGGCAGGGGCTCAGTGGCACTCGGGGCTGTCGGGGCAGGAGCCCCAGCAACCACTGACAGTCCCTGAACGATGGGCTGCGGCGGAGGCTGGCTGTGCTGCAGGAAGTCTTGGTGACTGGCTGCAAACGGTGTGCTGTGAGGAACAGGCACTTCTGGGGATTGTAAAACAGTTGCAGGATTCCCAAACGCGGCTGGCTGTGAGCTGGGCGCTATGGAGGAGGGAGCAGCAGGTGCTGCCGGGGCTTGCAGCGCTGCTTGCGCGGGGTCAGGGAGGCCGAGCTGCAGGACCAGGGGGAGGGACAAGGAGGCCGCGTCTGCTGCTGGGGGCGGGACCGCAGCCACCGAGTCTGCGTCGCCGTTAAACCCTTCGATCAAGGAAGCTGCTGAAAGAAAAACAGAAAAAATATAAATGCATCCGTTCTCATTAGGTCTGAATAAACTGCTTTTTCAATGAACTTATCAGCTAGCTGATGGATTTTTGTCAAGTAAAGCATTACCACGTTCCTGACTTCTGACTAGTGCTCAAAAACAACCCTAGACAGTGAAATCTAAAAGTCCAGCAAATTCAGGAAGTTGGTAACACTGGGCTCTACACTGAGCCTGACCAGGCTCATCAGCTCTCTCTAATAAGCCTTTTATCAGCCAGGTTGTGCAGCAACTTCAAGAGGGAACCTTGAGAACAGGATGATGTGGACTGCTTGAGAGCTCCAGGACAGCGTGCTGGGTCACCTCCCCATCACTGTGTGTCACACTGTCTGGGCACACCATGCATCCCAACACCAGTGAATTTCAGCACTGAAGTTAAAGTTCTTGCTGCTTCTCAGAGTTACGTTGGGCATTAAGCTTCAGTCTATAATGCTGAATTCAGTACACACATGCAGAGCTGTCAAAAAGTTCTCTTTGATAGCAGTGCAGATACAACTGGTACCTGTCTGCTGAGAGTCATCCTGATTTGCAGTGTGGTCTGGGCTCTGAAACATAGACTCAAAGATGCTTGCTGGTGAGATTGTGCTGAGGTCCTGTCCATGTGTCTGACAAACAGAAAACAAAGAGGAAGACATCAGACAATGTATCTCAGGTCTCCACAAACCCCAGTCAAGCAGCGTGTGCAGGTCAGAAACACTCCTGCAATGAACCAGCCACCCTCAGGAATGGCAACACCTGTTACTTACATGCTGTAAATTTACACCTAGCTTTTATTACCTGTAATCAAATTTACCAGCATAGTGAGCAAACTCCTACAAAAATAAGTCACTTCTTCAAAAGTAAAATATATTCCTCTGCATCCACTCTTTGTTTAACCCTTATTTCTAGCAGTGCTCCATCAGAAACAGACATTAATTGGCTGCTTTCAGAACCTTTTCTGGAGCAGAAAAAAATAGCTTCATTTAGGTTGTATCCTGGACTATGGAATTCTAGTCACCCACACTACTTGAGGAGCAGAATACACACAGGAGCTGCACCCTGCTCCCACACCACAGCACACAGAACAACACAGGCTCCTCAGCATCTCATCTTCCTCTATGTAAAATCCAAGTTCAGTCAAGACTTATCAAGAAGCAAGAACACTGTTATGGTAAAATCAGGTGCAGAGCTTTCTACAGCAGTTGGACTAAGCACATTTTGGAGGACAAAATCAAAATTCAAATGAGGATGAGGCAATTCCAGGACAATAACTCACTGGATTAGAGTTCTCCCGCAATTCTGAATCTGTTGATATGAGGCTTAAATCACTCAGACAAAGTGAGTGACTTGTATCCTGTGAAAAAGAAAAACAATTTGAATTATATATTAAAAGAATGATGTCATAAATGTTTTAAATTATTTTTGAGAATCCATACTGTGCTTATATGGGACCCAGGTTTCAGTTCTAAAATCAAAGGAATAAGATTTTTAAGCAAAGGGTATTTAGCAGCCATCAAGGATTCTTAACATCTCTGTCAAAGTACTTCCAAAAAGTCAAATAACCCAGAATTTTAAATTAGCATAGGAACAAATCAACTTTTAGAAAATAAAAAAAAAAATTAAACCTTCCCAGTTAGTATTTTTAGTTAGTATCTATTTCACTTCACGTGTTTACCCCACAGTATTGATTCCAACTGAAGCACACACAGGGAAAGCAGCCTGATGGATACAAGTGCCCACATGGCAAAGTGAGCACTTACCCTTTGAAAATCTCAGTATTAAATGTTACACCTTAAGAACAAGCTGCAGAGCAAATGATTTCTTCCCTAAGGTATGGTTTATATCCACCCAACACAGAAGCATAAGCAGAAGTGGTACTGACCTCAGACACATTGTTATTGGGAAGTGCATTATAGGTATGTCCCTTCTCATGGCCTTTCATGTGACTCTTGAGACTGTACTGGGTACTGAAAGTCTTCTCACAACCATTGCTGGGACAGAAGAAGGGTTTTTCCCCTAGAGGCAGCACAGAACACATGCAACACACTTAAAACCATCCCCTCAGACACACACTTTTAAAGCACCTGAGCAGTGTTTCATACAAACAGGATATTTAAAGCCCCTTCACACATTCAGCGTTCCTGGGAGTCCTGCAGGTGAGTGCTTCCATTTCACCACGGGAACTGACACACAACACAATATTTAATTGTTATGCAGCATTACTGATACATTTGTGAAAACACGTTCATTGAGTTCAAGACCTGTCAAGCACAAATATAACTGCAAAAATGGAAAATTTGGACTGTATTGATGCAGGTGCAGGGGTTTGCACTTGGCCTTTTTAAATTCATGAGGTTCACATGGGAACACTCCTCCAGCCTGCAAAGGTCTCTCTGGATGCCATCCCCTCCCTCACATGTGTCACCTGAGCCACTCAGCTCAGTGTCACTCCCATATTATATGTAACTATAAATTCCTATTAGGATTCTAAGAGTTAGTATAAACTTAACAAGCTCAATTAAAGAAATTTTTAAAAAAATAACATGGAACTTACCAGTATGTGTTCTAACATGTGTTTTGAGGTGGTGGCTTGCAGCAAAAGCCTTCCCACAGCCATCATGCTCACACCTGAATGAGGCATCACAGGAGAGTCAGCATCACCCCCCTTCAATGCATTAGCTGCAACCTTAAATCATGCTTTGCAATAGCCCCAGGACTCTAAAAAGCAGCCCCAAAGCTAAGCTCTGTTAGCAACCAGGTATTTCCCAGCAGCTGCTGTGCATGCTACACACATCATAGCAGGGCTGAGTAGGACTTTAAAATCCAAGCATGAAGGCAGTATTTGGGGAGTCTCCTTCATGGAATACACATTCCCAGCAGAGAGCAGCAATGTGTTTTAAAAATGCTCATCATGGCACAGGTTTATGTTTAAAAAACTACCTTAACTATTCTTGTCTTTTAGTACAGTCACTGCACCCACTGTTAAAGGCAGCTGGGGGAGCTCGAGAACAACCAGGCTCCAGTGCCAGCCAGCCGCCTTCACTTAATTCTCAGGAGATCACCATTCCATTCAGAGCAGTAACAGCTGCTTTTTGGCACAGGTGCCTCATCACCTGAGCCTCAGAAGCCAGAGCTGCCACCCTGCACTCACCGAAATGGCTTTTCTCCTGTGTGTGTTCGAATGTGCTTCCTCAGGTCACTGTGCGTTGTGAAGTATTTGCTGCAGCCTTCTGATTCACAGTTAAATGTTTTCCCTGTGTGAAGCCTCTGATGTGCTTTCAACCTAAAAAACACATCCAAAAAATCCCTCTTAGGACTGGTAGGATAAGACAGACCTGGCCTGAGGCAAGCAAGCCATTCTTTCAAACGTGCAGGACAGGATCAAAGGCTTAACACATCCTGAGCAGAAGGCAATGAGCTCATGGAAGTGAGTGCTACCAGTTCCAAAGTCCTCCAGAAAGTCTGAGAGACCCTTGTGTTCATGCACCACCTTCAATGCTATTGGAATATAAAGGAGTCACCACAGTTCTGTCACCCTACCCTTTGGACAGCATTGCCACACTTGGGGGGTTTCTATTCGTACCTGGACATGGAAGGAGCAAAATAATTGTATTCAAACACAAACACAAAATGGATGGAACTGGGAGGACAGAAACAGCCATACCTACAAGGAAACTTGCCAGAGGCTTCCCACCTGTAGTGCTGAATACCTTTTCACCTGTACAGTGCTGAACACCCTCTCACCTGTACAGTGCTGAACACCCTCACCTGTAGAGCGTGTTGAACACCCCCTCACCTGTGCAGTGTGCTGAACACCCCCTCACCTGTACAGTGCTGAACACCCCCTCACCTGTGCAGTGCTGAGCACCCCCTCACCTGTGCAGTGCTGAACACCCTCTCACCTGTGCAGTGTTGAGCACCCCCTCACCTGTGCAGGGCTGAACACGCCCTCTCCCGTGCAGGGCTGACCACCCCTTAG
>WEZZ01038019.1:188716-201398 GCA_013400585.1 Chloropsis cyanopogon | reverse complement strand
GGAGGGGGAGGGCGGGCGGAGCACAGCGCCCCCGCGCGGCCCTCAGCGACACTGGGCACAGGCCGCGATAAGATCTTTTTATTAAAATAGCACGGACTGGCTTAAAAACTCTTGTCGTTTTAACAAGTTAAATAAAATACAGTGTAAATATCAGCTCTCGTGTTTTTAAACTCGTCTACATACAGCTTATTGGGACACTTGGTGTACTTTACAGCATAATCAGGTGTCAAACTGCCTGATCTCTGCCTTCGAAAGCAACAGATTGTATAAAATGCTGTGATATCAAAAAAAAGTGCCAGGATAATGTACAAAAAGTATTTTTACAGTAATTCAATGTCTACAAGTCAGATTAACCGCTTCTGATATTCATGGGAAATCCTCCGGTCTGACGAGGAACTGGTGGATGAACTGCTGCGCTTTCCTCTTCTCCGCCATGTCGGGCGTGGGGTGCCCGGGAGGAGGCCGCAGCAACAGCCCGCCGAACACGCTGGCTGCGGAGAGACACACGGACACAGTGAGACACACGGACACAGCAACAACCCGCCGAACACACTGGCTGCGGAGAGACACACGGACACCGTCAGACACACGGACACTGTCAGACACAGTGAGACACACGGACACAGCAACAACCCGCCGAACACGCTGGCTGCGGAGAGACACACGGACACAGTGAGACACACGGACACAGCAACAACCCGCCAAACACGCTGGCTGTGGAGAGACACACGGACACGGTGAGACACACGGACACAGCAACACCCCGCCGAACACGCTGGCTGCGGAGAGACACTCGGACACAGTGAGACACACGGACACGGTGAGTCACACGGACACAGCAACACCCCGCCGAACACGCTGGCTGCGGAGAGACACTCGGACACAGTGAGACACACGGACACACAGTGAGACACAGTGAGACACACGGACATGCAGCGAGACACACGGACACCGTGAGATACACAGACACCGAGAGATACACAGACACACGGACACACAGTGAGACACACAGACACTGAGGGCCCAGGGCAGAGAGCCTGGCTTTGGAACGAGGCAGGACAAAGCTGATGATCCCCACATCCCTGTGTCGCTTTCCCAGACTCCTGCTTTTCTGTGGACTCCTTGTTGGAGCCCAGGACGTTCCTCTGACTGCTCTGGATGATCTGAGACCCTGGCACAGAGTCAAAAACACCTGTGCCTTTGATTTTAGCCCATGGAAAAAACTACCACCTTTGTGTGAAGATGTACAAGCCACAAGAGTTTGAGTAGAGTGATAGTTAATTTGTCACAGGGTGAAAAAGTAGAATTTTGGGGTTTTGGAATGGGGGTTCAAGAGGCAGGATGGAGGGATCTGGGCATGTCCTGTCCTTTCTTCTCCTTCTTCTTGGCCTCCATCTTCTGCTGTGATGGTGGCACCTTTGATTGGTTTAGAGTAGGGACAAACTGTCTAATGTAGGTGATAGGTATTGGAACATTACTGTAAACATAGTACACATAGTTTTTAGTATAAAATGTTGAGACCTCCCCAAGGATGGGGAGAGAGCCTGAGCCTGACCTGCTGAAAGAACCTCAGCTGGCCAGGGAAAAGAATGTTATCAATAAGGAAAAACAAACAACCTTGAAAAGCAGAACCGACGAATCTCAGCTTCTTCTTTGGCTCCAGGCTGGGATAAAACGGACTTTTATCATCACTTTGGGGTTGTTTCAACCCCAGACCCCCACACTACTCACTGATGATAAAAGGTTCAAAGCACTACAAGCCACCCCTGCGCTCAGGTGTGAAGTGCTTTGTTGCCCTATCCCTTAGAACAGAGATTTGTTTTGCTTGCCTTACCAAGAATATTCGCATCCAAATGGTTTTTCCCTGAATACTTCAGCAGCTCTCGTAGAAATGCCATCAGATATTCAAACACATTTCTGTGGCACGCTGGTAGGTCAGCGATAATCTGAGAAGGGAAAAACACCAACATTTACATTGCAGACACAGCAATGCCTTCCAGCTGCACCTGCCCCAAAACCCCCCGTCTGCAGGTGCCAACAGCTCTTTATACCCTAAAAGCACCACCTCCAGGTCATTTCTACTGAGAGGATTAAGTTACTGACAGCAAAACCGGGTGACAGGTGTACCAGAGGCCGGTTTGGTGCCCTCCCTCTGGAGCTGGAGCAGAGGGCAGTACCTGGCAGCTCAGGATGTAGTTGCTGGCGTCCTCCAGGCAGGAGCTGTAGAACCTGGAGCAGATGACAGGCTCGGGCAGGCTCTCCAGGAACAGCAGCAGGGCCTCTGCCACCGAGTGGTTGCTGCCCACTGATCCAAACGTGGTTAAGGAAGAGCACAGCACGACCTAGGCTGGTCCTGTTTCTGCTGAAACATGAATTAACTTTGGGTTAGGGGTCCCAGAACTCTGCCTACAGCTCACAGCTTAATCCCCTGGGCTCCACACGAGCTGTTGCTGTTAGCAGCTGGGCACTTGTGTAATCCATTGACATTGCCAGGACTCAGCAGAGGATGACACAGAGCCATGAGGAAATGCAGAGCTCAGTTACCCCAGGAGGAGGGACAGCACCTTAAAAAGCTCTCTCTGTTTTGGCACGCTGGCACAGCGAGCCTCCCTGGACATCAGTCTGAAAGGATACGGAAGGTATCGTACATTCCCTTGTCCAAACAATCTCGGATTTGCTCAAATTCAGATCTGAGGCCTGGCTGCTGAAACAGGTCCTCCTGCAAAGACAACCCTTCATCAGCCCAAGGGAAATAGAAGAAATGTGGGTAAATAGAACAATGTCCTTATCCTCTGCCTGGAAAGTCTCTCCAAACTCGTGGTTATCACCCAAGTCTGCTTGATAGCTGGACACTGCTGACGCCTGGACACACAGACACAGTCACCAGCACCAAACACTACAGCCTGGGCCATCAGGACCACTTATCTCCCATGGCTTCTGGCCAAACACGCCCAGCTCGCAGTGATCGCTATGACCAGGATCTTCTTCAAATCTTAACCCAATGCAAACATCTCGTTTTGTGTTTCCAGTGCCAACCTGCTGGGAAGCGTTGCGATTCAAGTAATCCACCATCATCCACAGCTCCTTTGGGATGTCCATAGGCCTTTCATCTCGGGCAGGATCATCACTCATGTCTACTGGCATCAGGGTCTGAGGAGGGCAGTGTGGGCAGGAGGGAGACAAACAAAAGGTAGCTAGCCAAGTTCTTATTCAACTCGGCAAAAATATTTCACAAAGCTTATACCTGAGAATTGAGACTTTTTAATAAAAACAGACAGGCCTTAGCATCTAGTTTTAATGCTCTTGTGTGTTTGGAAAGGAATCTTGTCTTTAACTCACAAGTCTCCGAATGGATTCTGCTGGCATGTCCTGGATTGGCTGCGTCATGTAACACAGTGTATGGATGGGAGACCCAAAGCAACTTGGCAAATAGTTGCCTGTTACGGATAGAAAATAATCCTTCCCTCTGACAAGATGCAAGACTAAGATATCTTCAAGTTTTTCCTCTCCAGAGTTTAAGCGAGTAGCTGTTGATTTATTAACAAACACCTCCAGCTCAACTGTGATCTCAGCATCTGCCAGAAGATGACAAAAAACCCAGACTCAGTTACAGCCAGTATGAAACCAACAGCCTGCAAACAGGCACAGCACTCTCAGAAGTGTGGAGGGAGCTAAGCCAGAGGGGGACAATATCAACTCATTAACATGAACAAAAGGAGGAGCTCACCTGAGAGCAAGAAGCCCTTACTGGGATTAGCAATCAGCCACTCCTTGCAGTAGGTTTTCTCATCTGGTTTGCTGATAAATTCGAACTGGCAGGGCACTTGGCCATTGCGGATTGTAAACCTCTCTACCTGCAGCTGCATGTATTTAACATCCACAAAATGGATCTAGAAACAAATGTCAGTCAACACCATCAGCCGATCCACCTTGCTGAGCAGCAGTTCCTGTCCTGTGGTTTAATTTTTAAGCAGCAGGACAACTGGATTAACCCCTTGCTCCCACTCCCATCTCTTCCAGGACTGCGCAGGACCACACGTGCATACTCTGAATGCCAAAGTCCTTTCTGTCAGGGGGCCGTTTAAAACAAATGCTGCCCTCAAATAACTACAATAAAATAGAGAATGAGATAGCTGTGGCCTCAAATGTCTCCTGGGCTTATCTTTATAGTCCCAACACACAAAGCAAATGGTGGTTTGTGACCTTCTCCAGACCCTTACAATTTTACATTTTATGTTTGAAAGCACAAGTCAGAGCAAGGGTCACAAACCACCTTTTTACTTTCTCTCTTCCCACCTCAGGGCATGACACACTCTGTGTTTCAGCCTTGGACTGTGAATGGAATTCACCAGCATCTAAATAGGAACAAAGATTCCTAGGGCTTGTAAACACAGAGCAGCTGGAAGTCAAAATATTCTACATTTTGGAACCAGACCCAAGGGTCTAGGATCCATCTTCTACTGCTGGGGTCGAGGGTTGCTCAGTTCCTTCAGGGAGTGCTGGCACAGGACCATGCCCTACCTCTCTGCGGGACAGTGTCACCGAGGGGATGTTGGCATTCTCCAGCTTATCCAGGGAGCGAACGATTTCCTCAAAGGCTTTTCGATAGAGCTCTTCGTTCACAACCTTCACCTGAAAAGGACACACACTGGAGCAGCTAGCATTGACTGCGCCTCTGCAGGACAGCTGGAACACGGCTGGAAACATGGGAAATAATTTGATTTTAGCAGCACACTAGAGTGTACAACACGGGGAATGGGCAGAGCTGCTTGGAGCACTAAGATCTTCTCATGATCCAACTTGCCATAACTAACAAGAGTCACTCAGTCAGTACTAGATCAACCTTTTCTTTTTCCCTCAGAAAAAAATAAGAAGTTTGACAATACACTACTGTGTTCCCAAAGAACACCAACAGATTAACTGCAGTATCATTTACACATCCCTTGCTGATTATGATCAACAATCCCATCTCCATATCTGATCCAGCCCACCTTTCAAGCCATTGTTCTCTGTGGACACCATAAAAGCAGGAGAGGGAAATCAGCACCCAGGGAATGAGGCCAGCAGAGTTCCTTCACCCAGCACTGACATACTTACCCCAATATCAAACACTGAGCTCACTGGCTTGTGGTCACTGAGCTTCAGAGCCATGTGGCTGCGATAGCTCAGCTGGGCAATGTTCTGCCCTTTCCAGAGTATCCGGTCACACCACGCTGGAACTCGACACTTCTCACTAAAACAGAGGGGAAAAAACAAATCACCATTCCAGGCACGGCGCAGATGCAGTAACAACACAGGGCAGAACACTTCTCACCCAGAGATCAGGCTTTCTTTCCAGGGCCTGCAGCTCATTCTCTATCAAAGTGGTATTTTTAACAGTTCTCTTCATGTAGATATAAAAAGTTTCAGTGTCTACTATAAGGTATCTCTAGCTCATGCTTTACTCCCTACTTCTTCAAAGGTGCAAGATACAATTAACATACAAAGCAATACTCAGGTATTTTTGACCATGAGAACCACAAAAAATAAAAACTCAGGCTCTACATTTAAAGTTTGCATGCACTGTTTTCACTGACAGCTGCACAGATTTAATTTCTGCCCTTGCAGCTGAAGTTCCTGGTTTGCTAAGACTAGAGGAGCTGCTCTGTGTACAGAGCATTACAAAAAGGATGGTTCTCACAGGCTTTTGAAGAACAGCACAGCTCACTCCTCGTCAACCCTGGCTGGTCTCACCTGAGCAGGTACAGGAGAGAGCAGCAAAAATGAGATCCTAAAAATTTTGCTTGTGGAAAAAACCAACAAACCAGACAAAAAAGAATTAAACTAGCTAAAAGGATTCATTAACTTTGTTAATGAATCACCTCTAAGAGGAAACCTAATAGGATTATTACAGGGGAAAAAAAATTTTAGGAATATCTGGCAAATAGCTGTGGCAGAAAAACAACGTAAATAAATGTAAACAGGAGATGAATTTTGGAACAAAGGGACAGAACCAGAAATAATCTCAGAACTGTTCCTATTTACAGCCATTAGACCTGCAATATTTTTAGCTTTGGTTTTACTTCCTTCAGTGATAACATCAGCCATTTGTAGCATCATATCTGACACAATCACGGTACCTTGTGTCCCAGTCATCACAGCCAGCATCATACTTGTATGTTGGCTGGAAAGAGATCTCTCCTTCTGTGAAGCCTTCAAAGGCTGCATTTGCCTTCATTTGCCTCTTCAGCTACAAAAGAAGAAAAGATGAAAACTTTAACTTTAGATAATCTCAAGCACAATTCCCATATGGTGTAAAAGGGAGACGTTGAGCACGGGAAAGGCCAAGGAGTTGTGTGGTTTGTACTGAGCACCCTCAGCACCACGTGGGACATCAGTACCTGGTCATACTGGCAGAGCTCTAGAAATGCTTTCTCCTCGACAAGCTGCTTCACTTTTGCCACATCCAGCTCCTCCAGACGGTAGTTGAGGTCCCCCAGCCACAGGATCACACTGGAAGAGAACACACAGCAGAATGTGCAGAGGCCTGGAGCACAGAGCACAGCCAGCCATGGACAGCAGCTCCACTCTGCAGCCCCAGGGCTCTCCCCATCACACCCCCTCTGATGAGCTGCTCTCATCAGGAATAACAACAGTGGAAACTTAAAAGAGAAACTGCCTTTTCTATTTTTGCCATTATTAATGCAGGTTTGTCACTGTCCCTTAATGACTGGTGCTGTTATTGTCCCACAGTGACTGAATTCCACAGCTGGGGAAGTCAGTGCTTATTCCTGCCCCATCCCCACTCCAGGCTTGAGAATAAAACAAGGCTTGGGAGATCATAAGGTGACAAGCAACCTGTCAGAACTGTGTGGGTGAGCCCTGTCCAAACCAGGGAAAGCTTTTCTGGCCCCTCCAGCTGACCTTTATGCCACTGGGCCCCCTCCTCACCCCCCAGCACATCCACACAGTGCTCCCTTGCACATGCCACGATTCCCACAGCCAGATGGGAAGCATACTCGTGTTTGCCAATAGTGAGAGGGGGCAAATTTGGATCTGACTGGCAGAACTGCATCCGAGAGCAGATGTCTTTGAAGTCCTGGTTCCTCCGCTCGTATTCCTCCGTGTGAGCTGCGAGGTGAGAATTCACAACGCACATGCTGGTGTTATGGAATTTAAACCTGATTGCAACACCACCTTTGTTACCCTGAAAGAGAACAGCCATTAGACCTGTCAGAAGCTTCTACACTGCAGATGAGCCACTAGCAGTGGACAAGCCAGAAGACTTTGAGAGAGAGTGTTTAATTCCAGAGGAAGGAATAGGCTGAAATCCTAGTTAGTGATTACTGCTTTGAACATTAGTGAACACCTGGCAGTTCCCTCCCTCAGTGCCCTGAGCTGGTGTGGGGATAGGACTGTCTGCTTCTAGAGGCAGCCACAGCCCATAGCTGGAGGAATAACCATTGTATCCACGTAGGGGGGCTCTTCCACATCTCACCCCTTCTCATGCACAGTTGCCATTCTTACCATCCTCCCCATGATTCCAGTTCCCACGGTCTCAACTTCCACCTCAGAGATGTTCAGAGCGAGTTCTGCCTTCACATACAACAGGAGCATGATCCCCACCAGCCGCACAAGCTTCACCTGAAAAACAGACCCTGCTCCAGTCAATGCTGTAATGGAAGAGGTTTGCTGAGGGAAGACACATCCATCCACAACGTGGGTCACCAAAAAGAAAGTCTGAGGATCATCCAGTGCACCAGCAGGAGTCAGAGTGCACAGGCCCCAGCAGCACAGCCCAGGGAGGAGCTGGGAGCAACGTCAGTAAAGGAAGTTGAAGCCCAAAGCAAGAGCTACAGCACAGACATGAGCTCATGGAAGGAGATTCCTTCAACAACAGAGACAAGAGATGAAGCAGACCTATGGAGCAGGAGCTAAAACAAAAGCAGTTTTCTACCAAAATACCTTCACAATTCATTCCACCATACATTGTAGGCAGACATGGTAGAAGGTACAAAAGTTCCTATTCTCCTTCCCCAAGACAGCAGGAGCTCCCTTTAAGTGGGGAAGCTTGGCTCTGTTTGCCATCCTGCCCTGCCTCAGCACCCTGCACAGAAACACAGCCTCTGAAGACACAGCCATTGAGAACAAGAGAAAGCAAAGGGAAAAGAGAGCCAAGTGGAAAATGATTCCACTCTCACACCTCCCCAAAAGCCACATTTACCTTTGCATATTTGGCATCTGGGTGAAGACTATCAGTTACAGCTTTAAACCATTCTTCTTCCTTCGGTGTGTCATTGAAAAAGAAGGCTTCTTTAGTCAGATCAAGCTCCTGGAAACTGTGTTAGAGGAAGGAACCCATGGATGCATGCACTTGTTTATAACTCTCCAATCCCTTCTCTGGCAAAGAACTAAATAGCTTATACTCACTAGATTTATAACTGAAAGCTCAAATTCAGTTATGCTGATCGTAGATGTATGTTAAAGGTAAAGCTAAATTACTGTCATTATTGCATCAAATGGCATTAAGGATTTTGTAACACTGAGAGGCCAAGCCCTACCAGACCAACAGCCTTTCCCAGCTGTGACACACCCACCCTGGAGCTGTGCATGCACTGCACCAGTGCCAACATTCCTGTGGTGTTCTGGCTGAGCTGCTCTGGGTGACAGATCCGCCTGCACAGCCCAGGTGTGTGAGGACAGGGACAGACACTCACCCCACGCAGTAAATGTCCGGGGGCTCAGCATCACACCTCAGCCAAGGCTGGAGGCTCTCCACGGGTGACTGACCATTCACGTTGTACGTCCCCACAAAAACCCTGCAAAGACAGTGACAGAACCCCAGAGCTGCAAACTGCAGAGCCCAGGAAACAGCACTGCTGCTCACTAGGTAAATAATGTTCCATATAACTAACCTGCTGCCAGGGAAAATCAAGAAAGGTGACAAAGTTTGAATACCTAAAATTGCTTAGCTACAGCTGCACCTTTACAGATGCATTTTTACAGAAGGACACATTGTTATACACAGAAATGTTAAAGAAAAAAACAAAAATAAGGCTGTAGCTGTGCAGTAGCAGTTTGAAATGATAAATTCAAAGAATGAGATGCATAAAACGATTTCAAACACAGTAAAGTTTTGGTCTTAATTATATATTTCACTCAAGCTCTTTCTTATGAGCTTATTGGAACAACTACATGGATAAGCAGTGGACAGAAACGGAGAGGGAGAAGGATGGAGTGCACAAAGCTGATGCATTTCCAGATATGTCTAAATATGCATGCAAACATGATGCATGTCCAAAATAAGCACAGAAAAAAAGTGATTTCAAAAAGACCATTTCTTCCACAAGAACCACGAAGCAAGTCTTGACAGTGACATGAATGAAATTTTGCTGTGCTCACACCTAAACGTGAAAAGAAAACTGAATGATCATTACCTGTAGTTCTGGATGTGTGTGTAGGAGTCCTCCATTTGTACAAGCTGAGATTTAACAATGGTGTCTCTGAGTCCAAACTTTGGTTCTGATAAGATTGAGGCCTTGTTCGAAGCCATGACACGGGAGGCCCGAACCTGCTCAGTTCTCACTTCAGGCTTGAGTTTGTTTTGCCTGCAAATGAAAGTAAAACTGCAGGTGAAGCCCAGGCTATCCCCACACCCTAACTAGCATATTTCTGCCATCAAGGCCTTAATTCACATTTTTCTGTCTGTTCACTAAAGACAGATAACATTTGGGATAAGCCAAGAAGACTGAAAGGAGCATTTCTTAGCAGGGTTGAGATCTCCAGGCAAAAGCAGTTTAACCAACTGAAATAACAAATGGTTTTCACCATCCTGGTGCAGCCTGTTGATGCAGAGCAGGCCTTACTCACACCTGGAAAATGATACAAAACCTGTGTATCTTCCCTGCCTACTGGAGCAAGGAGAGGGAAATCTCATCTCCCTCTGCCTCAGCCAGAGAATGAAGAACTGTGCTTGTTTACAAAAACTTCTGGTGGAAATCTTCCAGTTCTGCCCAGGGTGGGTTGAGGTAGAGGTGGTTTTACTTTGTGTCTCCTGGTTCTGCAAACTCCTTTTGCAAAGGGATAATGCCACAGCTTGGGCATTCCCACCAGCAAATGGATGGTATAAATTTAAGGTCAGGAACCTTCATACCAGTGCCAAGGACAGCACACAGACAGGCTCTGAATGATTTGCAGCAGGGTCCACAAAGTCCTGGGAACTGGAAAATGAAACTGTAGCATTTTAGGAGTGTATCTATGAGACACAGTGGCTCTAAGCCAAAGCTCTCTGAATTCAAAATAAACAATGCTAGCAGGTCCTGTCCCACTAAACAGCCAAAATATGCCCAAACAGGGGACTGGAAGGATTGTAGGGAAAGGGAGTGGAGTGAAATTTCCACTAATGTTTTGACAGCATGCATATGCTGAACTTTTTTCTCTCTTAACTAGAACCTGCAGATTCTCATCTCAAAAAGTTGCCAGCTTCTGCTCTAGAGCCCCCGACCTCTGTGCACTGACCTGGGGGTGCTTCTGTCAGTGCTGTCATGGCTGGAGCTCTGACTGACTGCAGCTTTTTTTCCATTTTGTTTGATATCTTCAGAGCCAACTGCTTCTGGAGGGAAAAAAACAACCCCAAAAAAACAACAAAAAGTTTCACTTTAGACACAAAGTGTTCTTCAATTTATCAACATGCTTATATAAACACAGGCAAAAATCTGTGGGCAGAGAATAATTTAGATTTGTGTGGAAAAACAAAGTACCCCACAGTCTCTCTTTCAGCTCTCTGACAGATTTAGCTTACTCTGACCCAAGTGTTGTGTGATGATGCAGCTTCCCCTGCAGAGGAAGAAATGACAGGAGCCACAGAGAGCAGCAGAACCACTGTCCTCTGTGGCAGCACTTGCTGCTGGCACTCCTTTACAGCTAAGCTGAAGCAGGACTTAGCAGCACAAAATCCAGGGCTTTACCCCAGGAATCTGAAAAATTTATGTTAATAGCAGATTTTGCCTTTCTGAAGCAAGACAGGAAGTACAAACAAAGGGGGGGAAAGGGGAAACAAACAAACCCCACAGTGCTATTTAAAGGGTTTCTACCTTATCTGCAAATACCCAGCAAGGCACAGGTGTCAAGACACCTCGAGGACCATAAAGAGTCACACCAGGGACCCACTGAACCCCAGCAGAAACATCTGCCTCAATGCAAACTGCTCACTCCTAAAACAGTAACAGGGCTGCTACCACAAATATCAAAGCAACCACAGCAGTGACACTCAACACACCACACTACCTCAGCAAAATTTGACCAGTCTTTCAGAATTTTGTTTCAGTTACAATATTCAACTCCTACAAGTGGCAAAATAACAGTTAAAAAAGAGGATTCTGGGGGAGGTCTCTGTGTTTAAGATGCAAAACCAGCAATCTTAAAATCACGCTCCTTAGCACACAAATTTAATGATGTAGAAATTGTTAAGACTGTTGGGTTCTAGGCATTCAGCTGAGCTGAACATAACCCAGAAAAAATTAAGATGTTATTGGTGTCACAGAACATTCTGCAGAGCAGGAGCGCAAAACAGAAATAGAACTTGCAGTACTTCACCCAGGCCCTCAGGATACAAACCAGATGACAAGAAGTGGCCAAATTCTCAGCCTGGAAAAGCTCTTCTGCCCAAGAGCCTTCTGAGAATAGACTGTGTAAGAGGATTTATCAGAGCTTGGGCGCAGAAGAGCACATGACTGAAACCTCACTGCAGATCACACAGCTCAAGCCAAGCAGAATTGCCCAGGAGCACCCAGAGATGCCCTGGGAAGTGTGGGCCCAGGGGCCTGGGACACAGCAGCTTTTCCACGGGCATTGAGAACTCAGTTACTACTCCTTGGAGCTCTGCAAGCTCTCCCACAAACAACCACACAACATCCCTTGGGAGTGAGTGACAGGAACCACGCTGAACCTTCCCCTCAATGGACAATGGTAACTTTTGTGCCAAGAAAAGAGCAGACTCCCAGGTTTATTACCTACATGGGTCCATGGCATTCACCAGTGCGCACAAGGCATTACTGCAGAATGGAAAGCCGTGTGAGCCTGCTGCTGCCACAACTGCTCCCGATCCAAAGATCAGAGTTACACATCACACCTTGCATTCTAACCTCGTGGGCAGAAATCAGCTTTAGGTAGGATTCCTCTAAGAAAGACATTAGCTTTGGAAAAGGGCTGTTTCCTTTAGATATCTTTATGTCTAGCCACAGATTTCTGCAGTCAGACAGATCTATATGGTAGCACTCTGAAGTGGAATAATGACCTTATTTGATAACTGAACTGAGCACAGAAATACAGAGCAACATGCAGAGATTACAGGAGGTCCCAATTGCACAGGTTGTGAAGTTAAAAGAGATTCAAGCAGTAATAAAGGTATTTATGTTAAAAATGTTCAGTGACATTACGGAACAGCAGGAAAACCTATGATATCTCCTGGATAAAACAGGATTCATGCTTAGCGTCCCAAGGGGAGAATTAAATCAGCCTTCATGCAACGAGAGCAGTCCAGCCTAAACGCAGCAGGGTACAGCAAAACGCCAACATTCAGGTTTTGAACCCCAGGAATTGCTTTAGCACTGAATCTTCTCACACGTGCACTCTGCAAAGCGGGAAACGCCACCGAGCACCGGGAGCGGCGGAGCCAGCGGAGGAGGCGCCGGAAGAGCGCGGC
>WEZZ01038019.1:171161-186763 GCA_013400585.1 Chloropsis cyanopogon | reverse complement strand
GGCCGGGTCCCGAAGGCTCTCCCGGCGGCTGCGCGCTCAGGGCGGCTGTCGCAAGGCGGTGACAGCGGTGACTCCCCCCGCTGGGGCCGCCCCCGCTGCCGCTCCGTTATCGCCCCGCTCCCGGAGCGCCCGGAAATAACGGGGCCGCCGCAGGAACCGGCGGTGGGAGCGGTCTGGCTCGGCAAGGACGGCGGCCGAGCGGATTCTGCTCGGCGGGATGCGAAGGATGGGGGAGGCACGGCACGGCACGGCACGGCCCGAACCCCTCCGGATGGCCCCTCCCGGAAGGAAAGGGAGACTGAGAGGGGAACCTCTCGGGTTGGCAGACATGGGAAAGGATAATTTCCGTGAAAAATCGCGAGATGCTCTTATGTTCAATAGCCCCTCGAATTATTTTTTTGTTGAATTTCAAGGCGACCCAAAACAGGAGCCGTTATTCTTCAATTAATGCGGAGCGTGGGAGTGAGTGCTGTAAAATATCACCAGAGCCTTTTGCACTGTCGAGGCGGATCTAGTTCCTCCCACAGATGTAGGTCGAAAGACAGGGAAAACCCGAGTGGTCTCGGTCAGTGACAGCTCTGTGCCACTTCCCAGTCCCTCTCTGCTCACCAAGGGACAAGGGACAGTCTGAACGCTGCTCGAAGCACCGAACCTTTCGAGAATTGTGGTNCAAGGACGGCGGCCGGGCGGTTCTGCTCGGCGGGATGCGAAGGATGGGGGAGGCACGGCACGGCACGGCCCGAACCCCTCCGGATGGCCCCTCCCGGAAGGAAAGAGAGACTGAGAGGAGGAACCTCTCGGGCTGGCAGACATGGGAAAGGATAATTTCCATGAAAAATCGCGAGATGCTCTTATGTTCAATAGCCCCTCGAATTATTTTTTTGTTGAATTTCAAGGCGACCCAAAACAGGAGCCGTTATTCTTCAATTAATGCGGAGCGTGGGAGTGAGTGCTGTAAAATATCACCAGAGCCTTTTGCACTGTCGAGGCGGATCTAGTTCCTCCCACAGATGTAGGTCGAAAGACAGGGAAAACCCGAGTGGTCTCGGTCAGTGACAGCTCTGTGCCACTTCCCAGTCCCTCTCTGCTCACCAAGGGACAAGGGACAGTCTGAACGCTGCTCGAAGCACCGAACCTTTCGAGAATTGTGGTGCTGTGCTGTGTTTTTGAGAACCTTTGACGTAAATACACTGACACTGGCCTGAAACAAAGTAAACACACGCCCCAAACGCTGGGCTGCGGTTTCGCTGTGGTAGGATGACGTGTTTTTCATGCACCCCACATCCACCCCGTGAGGGCTGGCAGCGCTCCGTGAGGGCCAGCACCGCCGAGCCTTCTTGCTGGGAAAGCACTCGAGGCTCCGAGGGCTACAACCCGCCCAGCCCAGCTCTCCTGCCCTCCCCCAGGTCACACAGTGTTCAGCCACACTCGAAACACCAGCACCAAAGACACAAAGATTTTAATATTTCACAATCTTTTCTCTAAGGAAGCGGTGGCAGCAGAGAACAGCGGTGGCAGGGCACAGCACCGTGCAGGTGTGTTGGAGTGGCAGTGCATCAACCCCAGGAATTCTGCCTGGCCAGACCCACCCTGCTCTGTGTGCTCACCTCTGGGCTCTGCCTTTAGCAGTGGAGAACCACAGATGTGAAACAGAATAATCTAAAACATGAGATGCTTTTAGACTAATCCCACTTCCCTGCCTAAGTTTGGGAGATGAAACATGAAGTAACTATTTTATGTACATGGGCAAGAAGCATTTCACTGCCAGAGCATTTTGGAGCTAACAGGTCAGAGGGGGTGCAGGGAGGCTGTGCCACAAGCAGGTCACTGATTAGAGCAGCCCCTGTGCCTCAGTCAGTGCAGAATTTTCTGGGTTTTAAGGAGGCCTAATACCCTCTTGTTCCATGAGCTCTCCCATTCCAGTAGCACAGAGGCACACACTGCAGCCACTCCCAGGATCCACAATCAGCTTGCAGGTCTCTCAGAGCTACAGGATTTGGGCAGGTAGGGTAGAATCCCTTGATGTAGCTTTCTAAGCGCACAGGTTAAGTGCTTTTCCTCCGGGAAAAGGGGGAATCTTGTTAGCAAGTACTTAAACTTCACTGGAATGCCAGGACTCACCCATCCTGGGATGGTGCAGGATTCAGAGCGCAACTTAAGCGGGGTTTAGGATCAACAGCAGGGTCCTATGCAGGGCAAGGAAAGTGACCCCAAGGGTGTCCAGCTGCAGAGGGCCCCAGACACCTTGCTGATGGGACAGGGACAGTACAAACAGTGTTTGCTAGCAACCTTGGCTGGAGTCAGGGATCCTGCTGATCCTACAGGAGAGGCTGTGGAGCCTCTGCCCACCCCCAGAGGGAAGTGGAGGCTCTGTAATTCAGGAGAAGGACCACCCCACATGCCATGACCTTCAAGAGCGGGGCCAGTGTCACCTGCCCAGCGCTACTGACGTGAACTTTGCCGTCCAGTTTCAGACAGCTGCCTTTTGGGGTGGCCGGGCAGCACTCCTGGTAACAGGCAGCCTTCATCCCACCAGCACAGACTGGTTTGGCAGCCCTGCAGGCTTTGCTACATCCTGCCATGTAATTCAAGCCCATCTTCTTCATCTGGAAGGAGAGAGACATTAGCCTGGGGGTCATGCCGAGCCTTCAGTATTAGCATTGCAGGAATACAATGCTCTGCAGCCCCAGGCCATACCTCACAGAAGTCCTGCCCCAAAATGCATCCAGTGATGCTCTTCCTGCCTTTGAAACACGCATCCCCGTGACAGGAAAATGCTGCACACACTTTGCCCTATGAGAGAAAGGACCAGGGACACACCATCCATCCATCCATCCATCCATCCATCCATCCATCCATCCATCCATCCATCCATCCATCCATCAGACTCACAGGACAAAAACTGCATTTCAGACAGCCCTGTCCTCCCAAGGGCTCCTCTCCACCTGGTGTTTGTGCTCTCAGGCATTTTAGATCCAGAGATAAAGGAGTATTCTGAAACTGCAAGGAACTACTGAAAGATCAGCAGAGTAAGCAAGTTTCAAGCTTCTTTTTCCTTCCTCTTAAGAGGGCTCTGCAAAGATAAGCACCTTCCCCTCCACTAGGCTCAGGAAAGCACTGCAGAGCCCAGTGGGTCCTGCACCCTCTGTGCAGCTGCAGGAAGGCTCAAACTGCCTGAGCTGATGCAAGCACTGGTCTGGGGAGCAGCCTGATGGACAGGGACAAGGCTCACTGGACAGGGCTCCTCATGGACTCCTTACTTCCAGTGCTCCTTCAGGAATTGTTGCCCTTCCACAGTCAGCTTTTTACCCCATAAAGCAAATGGAGGAGGGTCTTTTTCCTGTCCCCTGCTCAGGTGGAAGCTCAGCCATCCCAGCAGCCACAGACCCCAGAACCCATGGATGCAGCAGCATCTGCTCCTGTGGTACCTACGTTCTGGGGGGGAGGCCGAGGGCTGGTGATGGTGATGGTTGTCAGTGGCACAGTGGTGGTGGTGGTGGTGGGTGGCACGTCACCTGCAGACACACAAGGAGCCCTGTGAGGCTGGGCACAGCCCACACGGGGCCCTCCACAGCGACACAGGGCCAGATTCACCAGCTCTGCTCATGCTGTGGTCAGAGCTGCCAGGGCCACCCTGCCCCTCACCCAACCTCGAGGACAGCGCGAGCCCCAGGGCAGGAGAGATGCAGATCACAAAGCTGGGCCGATCACAAAGCTGGGCCGTACCGTAGGCAGTGGCGTTGAGCTGCAGGCAGAGAGGGCCAGCACAGCACTCCAGGGCGCACTGCTGCCTGCTCACACTGCCGTTGGTGCTGCACGGCTCCACACTGCAGCCACTGCTGCACCGGGCCGTGTAGTTCGTGCTGGAGAAACGATAAAGCTGCAACGGGCAAAGAGCAAAATGAGTGTGAAGACATGCTGTCATAAAAGAGCAAAAATAACTGACAGAGAGGAAAGGGAGATGGGCACAGAGTTAATGGAGCCCTGTGGATTCCTGAGGTAAAGAAAGGGAAGGCTTTCCCCCCCCTTGCAGCTCCGTACCTCGCAGTGAGTCTCGTTGAGGCAGGTGGTTGTTCTGTTGGCATGGGCTCCATCCTGGTAACACCTCTCTCCGGAGCACTGAAAGCTCTGGCAGGTTTGCTGGAGAGACACCAGGGTGTCACCCTGCAGCACAGCCTCCTCGCACAGCCCTGCAGGGCTGTCCCCAGCCACAGCCTCACCCCCACCTGGCCACCCACTGTGCTCCCTTCCACCACAGGAGATGCTCCCGTGGCACCAGCTGGGCAAGTGACACTGTCCCCAGGGCTGCAGTGGCCCAGCAATTCCCCTCTTTCCTTGTGCCTTACCACGGTCTCTTCTGCTCCCTTCATAGAGGTGTTGGTGGCCACCAGAGAGGCATTGTTGGTGGCAGCCACCACTGTGGCATTGTTGGTGACCACCACCACCGAGGCGTTCTTGGTGGCTCCTGGGGCCTCCATGGTAGTCATCACCACCACCAAGGCATTCTTGGCGGCTGCCAATGCATTCTTGGTGGTCATGGCCACCACTGAGGTGCTCTTGGTGGCTGCCGAGGTGTCCTTGGTGGCCTTGACTACCACTGGGGTGTTCTTGGTGGCTGTCAAGGCCTCCTTGGTAGTCACCACCACCACAGCATTCTTTGTGGCTGCCAACGCGTTCTTGGTGGCCATGGCCACCACTGAGGTGTTCCTGGTGGCTGCCAATGTGTTCTTGGTGGCCACCAAGGTGCTGGCAGTGGCCATCACCGTGGCATTCTTGGTGGTGGCTACCACCATGGCATTCTTGGTGACTGCCACCACTGTGGCTTTCTGGGTGACCAGTGAAGTGTTCTTGGAGGTCACAGCCACCAATGAAGCCTTCTTGGTGGTCACCACCCCTCCCAAGGTGTTCTTGGTGGCTGCTGAGGTCTTCTTGGTGGCCACTGATATGTTCTTGGTGGCCATCATGATGGTATTGGCAGCTGTGTTGTGCACTGAAAAACAAAAAGCTCCTGCTTGGTGAAGGAAAGACCAAGGAAAAATGTGCTCAGCAAGCCCTGTGTCCCTTCCTGAGCCATGGCACAGTCCAGAGGGACCTGCAGGAAGCATCTGTCACACTGTGGGTGGGAGGTGAGATGGCAGTCGTGACAGGATGTCCCCAGCAGGGTCCACTTGCAGCCACCAACTGGGCAGCCCAAGAAGGAGGTCAGAGCCAACAGCCCACCACAGCAGCACTATGGTCAGATGCTACAACGGCCTCTCCCTCCCACTTCCAGACATATTGCCTGGGAAGAACAGGCTTTTGTGGGGGCTAAACCATGAGGAAAGGCTCCTCAGCTGTCCTGCAGCTCTGTCCTACAGAGCACAGCCTGGAGAGGATGGACACAAAGTCCCTGGTGCACCACTCTGCCTTTGCCACACTCCCCGCAGGCCTCTAGATTTCCCCTTGGGATTCAGAACTCACCTGCTGTGGGAAGGGAGTCCTGAAGGCAGAGTTGCAGAGCCAAGATGCAGAGCAGCAAGCCTGGAATGGAATGGGAAAGACTGAGAGCACCACAGCTTCTGTCTGCTTTACCCACAGCCCGGAGAGCCCCCAGCAGCACGGGCAGCTCATCCTTGAAGCAGGTGAGCAGGGAGACTCCTCCACCTTCCCAAAGCCCCGGGGGAGCAGCAGCCACCCTCACCCCAGGGAGGCCTCTGGCACAGCCCCCAGCAGTGGAGCAGAGATGGACCCAGGATGGGGGACAGACAGACAGACAGACAGACAGACAGACAGACAGACAGACAGACAGACACTGCTGTCTGTGCTGCACCAGAGCCCCGTTACCTCGAGTGGGGGGCACGAGCCATCGGTGCCCAGCCATCCTCCTCCGCCAGCAGCTGCACCTGGACCTGGCAGAGAGAGAGGGCTCAGAGCTGCTCCCCGAGGCGCAGGGTGGACGCCCCAGTACTCTACCTGTGTGCTCCACCTCCAGTGCTCAGCCCCGGGACAACCAGTCAGATTTAACCCTTTCCTGCCCCTGAGATGGGGCAACTGAGAGGTGTTTTAGAAGCATCTATCTCATTTTCAGTCTCATGAGAAGGGTGAGACAATACAGATGTTACAATTCACACCATCACAATCAGAAGCCAGCTATTTCCTAATTACAAAACACTGTAAGAGTTTCTTGGCTTATCAGCTTTTGCCACACCATGTTGTAGATGCCTTAAAGCTAATAATCTAAAATGACCCATCGAGAGTCCTAGTAGGCTTATTTGATGTTGAACGACAGGTAAGTATTGTCAGATCTCTGTCTTGATCGAGGATAGAAATTTAACTTTTCTCTTTTTATAAGAGTTATAAGAGAATTTTCTATAAATCCATTTCCCACAAGCCCCTCCTGAGAGACTCCCCAAATCCACCAAGGCTGCTGTGGTTGCTGACGGGGAGCAGGAGCCCTGGGGAGCTGTGTGTGCTGTTGGTGCGGCAACAGCCCTCCCCAGAGCTCACAGGCAGCACAGCCACCACGAGCAGGGCTCAGGGTGACACAGTGAAAAGTGTCACCATGCAACAGTTTGCTGCTGCTGCTGCAAGAGAAGATGTGACCTGGCTCTCTATCCTCTACCTGCATTCCAAATTTACCTGTTTTGCCAAGGAAATGGTGGAGATGTGACTCCAAAGAGGCTGCAAAGCCAAATTCTCCAAGGGGAATGGTAATACTCCCCTCCTGGTTTATGATTTAGGCTGTCACCATTCCTCCAGGACCTGGAGGGGCTGAAGCTCACTCAGAGACCTCCAAGGCCATTCCCTCAGAGTGACAGAAAGACAGAGCCTGCTGGCACCTCACCGTGCAAACCAGCCCAGCCACCACCCAGAAGAGTTCTGGACATCCTTCCTGAGCCCAGTGCCAGCCCAGCCCCAGGGCAGGCAAGGAACCAAGGCCTGACATGGCCTCACCCCAGAACAACCTTCCCCCAGGGAGGGAAAGAGCCCAGAGCATTGACTCACCTGTCTGCCTACTCCAGCACACCTGCAGTCACTGCCAGCACTGCAGCACCTCTGAGCAGCTGCAGTGGCACCTGCCCCACAGCCCAGCCCCACCCTGCCAGCCAGTCCCTGGGGACGGGTCACATGCAGCTCCACAGCAGCAGAGACACAAACAGCCCTGTACAGCACTGGAGAAAGGGCTTGTGAGGCTGAGGGTGTCACACAAGCCACCACTGTGCTCAGGGGACTGGGGGGAACAACAACTGCCAGTGCCACATGTGATGTAGTGGCCTCTGCACAATGGGGCTGCAATTCTTGAGGCATCATGGATCCATGGGGTATGCACACACACCTCCGAGGTGACACCAGGCACCCAGGATGCTCCTGAAGCCACTACAGGCACCTCCAAACACAGTTCCCATCTCCACCCTCCTGCACCACAGGAGGATCTGCACATGAACGACCCACCAGGTCATTCAAGCCAACAGCAGTGCCACAGAAATCACCCCAGAGGCAATCCTGAAGCTCAGTTGGTAGTTCTCTGAAAAAAACAATGGCCAAAGCTCCCCAGGGAGACAGACCCAAGGTAAAAACAGTTCTGTAAGCCAGGTGAGCTTGTTTTTTAAAGAAAACCACAAGTTCACACCAAGATCTAGAAACAGGACCAGTATCCATCAGCACACAGTGTCCATGTGCTTCAGAGAGTCAACCCTCACCATAAACATTTCCAGCAGAGTGGAAATGAGAGAAGGAATTGTTTCTGACAGCTGTGTAAAAAGCATTTTAAATACACTGTAATCAAAACTCTTCCTTCCAGCACACAAAAGAAGACAAGTCTCTCAGCACTTCCTAAATTACAATGACTTTATTTTTCAAGGTATTTTTTTAATATAAAACAATGTCACAAGTCTAAGGGGCTTACTAGAAAGTGACTCTATAAAGTATTCTTGAAATCTATACTCATGCACATACAAAATCCAGACAATGAAGAAGTGAGAGCTGCTGCCAGATCCACTCTCTGCAGATGTGTGATCCTTCACCTGGGACAGCTACAGCAGCCCCTGGCGCTTCAGGTCTTCGTAGGTCTTTTTATTCACCACATTCCCACTGGAATCCTCATATTCCTCCTGGAACAGAACCAACATTTAGCACTCAAATGCCAGCTCCAAGAGCAGCCACTGAACATGAACACCCTGCCAGAATTTCTGTGCAGGAAGGCAGGCAGTGGATCTGCCAGCAGGTCCTGAGAGAAGAGCTCAGCCAGGGCCAGAGTCATTACAGGTTGTACTACAGATTTCACTTCCCACTTTTGCCCTGCACACTGTTGAAAAATGGCTTTGGAACAGAAGTTTAGGGAAAGGCACCAGTGTAAGCGAGGACACTGCTCACACCCAGGAGCAAGGGGCTCCCATGGACACAGGAGGGGAGACACTGACTGCCTCCCACTGCTCACCTCTGTATCGGGCTGCCACTTCTCTGAAGCCTTCTGCTGTTTCAGCTTTGCCCACACTGCAAACACAAAGGCAAACAGGATCTATGCCACTTCCCTCGAGACACTGGTTTTTAATCCAGTGAGCTTTTTTCCCTCCCTTTTAAAACACCCTCACTTCAGCAGTCCAGGAATGTATTTAACATCCATTACAAAGTTATCATTCCACTGAGTGGTTCCTGAAAGGCACTGAACTGCAGCAAACAAGACTTGAAAGGGATTGTTTGGGATGGGACATGAGACCAAGGTCCAAGACCACTCCTTCAGAAAAGGTGGTGTTCTTTAAGATGTTCCCTTTCTGGCATCACTACTTACACGAGACTGCATCCTCAATCTGTGTGACGTTGGCAAAGTGTGCAGTGTTGGGAATGCCCAGGCACCGCATTCCATGGGCATGTCTCCACTCCTGGGGGAAAGAGACGAGATCAGCGTGAGAGGGAAGAGCACAGGACATGAACAGCTGAACAGGGTGCAAAACATACTATCACAGCACAGATCTACCAGTCCTCTATAAAAACATTCTTTTCTTTGTCCTGCAGACAGTAACACCACACCAGCCATCAACAGCCACACTGCACCCATCAGACCTGGGCACTGGAATGGGTGCTCAAATGGGCAGGGATGGGAGCAAATGACATTTCTAAATGCCCAACATGATCTCTGGGTCCTGTTGCAAGGCCCTACAGCACAAAAGTGCTGCTCAGGGACCGCAGGGACTCAGCAGTGACTCGTTACAATGACTGAGTGAATGCAGCAGGGCTGTTCCTGCAGTGAATGGCACTTACTGCAAAGTGCCTCTGGAACGCCTTGGGCCCTCGGTAGGTGTAGTTACCACAAATCTCACAGTTGTAGTTGATGTTCAGACCATGGAGTTTATACAACCAGTATGGGATGGGCTGCAAGACAAGGAGACAGGAGGATTAGTTTGCATGGCAAAGGAACTCAGAGCAGCAGCGTGGAGTCAGTGACCTGTCCCACTTCTCCAAGCCTGATAGTCTCAGTTACCTTCCCATCCCAACCAAGAGGCAGATTTTTAGGGTTATAAATGATTTCATTTTCTTCATCTTCACTCTCGCTCTCGCTGATCTGCTCTTCCTCCTCCTCCTCTCTCTCCTCCCCTGTCCGTGCCTGCTTGCGCTGCACGTTCTCGTGGGTGAGGTGTCTTTGCTCCTGGAGTGAGGGAAAAGAAGGGATTGTCCACACACCGTGACAGCAAAAAGTCAGGCCAAACTCTCACAGCAAAAAACTTCCTCAGTGTACAGAGGGAGGAAACAGAAGACCAGTATGAAGCAGAGAACTCCCACCTTACTCAGCCAAATAATTTAGTTTTTAGTACCCTGACATTTCCTACTTGCAAAGAATGAAACCTTGTATCACCTATTAGCACTTCCAATGTTACTATAGCAGCAGCCATCCTCCTGTTTGGGGGAAAACAACCCCACAAAACTGAAGGCAAGGAGCAAGGCAGATCAAAGCAAAGGTTTGCAGTAATGTGTGACTTATGCACTAAACAGATGTGGTGCAGCACACTGATGTGAGGCTGTCTATGAAAGCACTATGTAAAGGTAAGGACAACATTCCAATCACTACTTGACAGCTCTGAAATAAAAAGCTCAAAAATAAAATTAAATCCTTACCCCAAGAACTTCCACATATTCGTAAATCTGAGCTTCCAGGAACGCAAGATCTTTATTTCTTTCAGTGTCTCTGAAACAGATGAGGTATCTTCATTAAACACACAAGTTCAGCTCTGGTACCTTCCATTTGGCTCAGCACCATTTGGTCCAACACAAAAAGCTTCTATACTCCAGAATCTCTGTCCTAACTACACGAGAGTGACTATAGAACACTCCTCACCCAGGAGGAGAGAGCATTGCTAGCCTCAGAATGACCTCTAAGAACTCACCTTTTGCTTCCTTTTGTCTTTGGATTCTTAGCAAACAAGGAAGGATCAAGTGCTTCCAGGGATTTGCCTTTAGTGCTGAAAAGCCTCTGAGCACGCTCCTCCAGAGTCCTGCAGAGAAGCAGGGAAGGGATTAGTCTAGACTGCAGTTTTACATTTCCTGAGAACTATCTGAATTCATGCAATAAAAATCTAAATGTGGCTTTGAGGAAGCCATGAGATTCCTTTTATCTTTGTTTTCATTCCTCAAGTCCAAGTCTACTGTACCAGAGTCTCCTGTACAGGACCAGTTCAGAGCAGCAGATCCCACTGCTTTGTTCTTAAATGTTTTATCTTTCAAACATCACTAAGGTAATTCTACTACAAGAGATAACCATACAAGTATCCCTGAAAGAAATGTGATACAGCAACACCTCAGAAACTGAAAGGAACTCTACAAAGACTGCACCTTACCCGCCACACTTCAGCCCCAGAGCCAGCAAAGCTGATTTTAACCTGTCCAGTCCCAGGGAGGCCAATTCCTGTTCAATTAAATAAACCACTGTAAGAGACAAGCTTTTCAACACATACAATATGGATAAAGTCCACTTCAGCTTATTAATGAAGAAAAAACCCTGATGAACATTATTCAAGAAAGGAATGTCAACAGTGTACCCCTCCTCCCAGGAAAATGAGGAATGTGACAAATCTAACCAGGTCTTTCCAGTTACACCCCCAATGGGAGAAATTACATCATCAGCACCATCAAAGTTTTACCCAGAAAGCACAGAGCCAGGGATGAAAACACAACACTAAAACTACACAAAAATCCCAAATGGCTGAACTTCCAGCTGCTCAAAATGTGGCAGTGGGTGCAGAGCACTGGAAACGTACCTCCCAGGAGGAGAAAGCTGAGAGGTCCAGGTGGGCACCAGCATGGGTGAGGGCACTGCTGGTCTCTTTCTGCCAAAAAAAACACATGCAAGAGCTGCAGTGCCAACTGCAACACTTCTGGCCACAGAACATTTTATATCTCAAGAAAAGCAGTTCATTTCACAGAGAAAAATCCTCTTACTAAACTGGAAACGGAGCAATAGTAAAGATGCAAAAAAAGCCAACCTGAAAGGATGCTCGTTTTAAACCAGTCATGCTGGGTTTTAAATTCAGGTCAGTATCACCCTGGTGACACAGAGCTGCAGCCCTCACTGTCGTGGTGACCCCCAGCAGTGACTTCACACAAAGGACTCACACAGCCCCCTCCCCAACACAGGAACAGCACCCAGGCTCAGGCTGCTCACCGGCCAGCCGGGGAATGTGCCGTTTTCCCATTTCTTCTCAAACTCCGTCTGAATTTTCCCAAAAAGTTCATTCTGGTCCAGTAACGGTTTCACTCGATCTGTGTAATCCTGGAGGTACTCAAGGAGCATTTCCAGATACCTGGCAGGGGAATCATGAGCACAGGTAATTCACTACCACCCTCTAACCACACTGCTGGACAGTCACTACCCTCCAGTGCTGCAGAGGGACGTGACCAAGGCCAGGCCAGTTTTCCACACAGGATTTTCTTGGCACAGCATCTCCAAGGGTACATTAAAGCTCTTCCTCTGAGCTGAATGTGGCTCTCCACATCTCTGCTGCACTGCAAGTTTGCTTGGGGCTCAGACACGTGACTGAGATCAGGGACACAATATATGTGAGTTAAGTTTGTTTGTTAATTATAATCTCGGCAGCTGGACACTTCAGAGGCAAATTCCTTCTCACCATAAATAAAGCAGGCAGGCAAACAGGCTCACCTCTTATATTCTGCATTTTTTCTCTCCTTGGGAATATCGAAGAGTTGGTCAAATGTGGATAAGTAAGTGATATAATCCAATTTCTAAGAACAGAAAGTCTGAGTCAGAGTTCACACACGGCCAAATTAACATCCAGTTCCCAGGAAAGAGGAGCCCCAGCCCGTGCAGGGCCTGGAGATGCCTGGGCCCATGCACAGCAGCCACTCACTTCTGATGATTTCAGGTTGATGTACTTGAGGTAACAATCATGCAAGTCCAAGTATCGTCCGTACCCTTCCTCATCTGTGAACTCCACCAGATCTGTTCAAAAGGTCATGAAAAGCTTTATTACAAGCTTAATATTCCCTACTTATTATACAACTGTTTTTGAACTGGAAAAGGATCAGCTGTGAAGTAATTTATGCTTAAGGAAGGGGCTACAATGCCTCTGACACTCATTGAGCATCCCCAGCTGCTGCTCTGTGCAAGCACCAGAACATTCCTCAAGAACAGCAGGCCTCGCTGGGGAACATTCCAGTTCAGAAGCATTTAGGTGACAGGACACTCTTCAGAATTTATTTACTAAAAGGGAGGTGAGGCCCTGAAACATGCAAACCAGATCAAACAGCCTATTAAATAATGCCAGAGCAAACTACAAACTTACTCTGAGCTTCTTCACTTGGGTTGTCTCTGGCCTTCAGCAGCTCCTCAAACTCCACTGACATAGGAACACAGATCTGCATGGGCAGATACAAGGCACACAGTGATTGACTTCAGCTCCTGTCCCAGAATAACTAATATAAAATCCCACAAGGTGGCAAAATAATGAAACTGCAAACAGAAAAGAGACTCACAACAAAAGCTCTGTCACTTTTCTTTCTGCACAAAGGCAAAAGTGTGGCTTTAGCCAACACGAGAAAGGTGAGATCTGACCCCAGCTCAGCTGTTCCAGCAGCAGGGAACAGGGTGAGTGTCCTGCACTGCTCCCTCACATGCTCCTGACCCTGAGCAGCTGTGCTGAGTGTTCTCAGCACTTGTATGTTAATGCAATAAAACTGGGGAAACAAAAGCTCTGTCTCCTGTAGGGATGAGACCCAACAGAGCACATCTCACCTGTTCCTATGGACCAGGTAACTACTCACCTCATTTGGGTGCTTCCGGTGAAATTCCTTAATTTGCTTCAGTCTGTTGTAAAACTCTGCAAATTCATTTGGTCCAGAAATGGCACTGAGCTCTTCCTTACGCAGCCTACGAGTTCATGGACAGCGACAGATTAGAACGGGAAGGGAAGGGAAGGGAAGGGAAGGGAAACAAGTGTGACACTGACACAGCCTTAGTCTGGGTCTATGCTGCAGTGTCTGACTGCAAACCTTTGAGTCATGGGGGACCTCCCGGCCCACCGGGCTCGGGGCCACATCCCCCAAGGGGATGCACCCCCTGCCAACCCCCCGGGNCAAGAAAAGCAGTTCATTTCACAGAGAAAAATCCTCTTACTAAACTGGAAACGGAGCAATAGTAAAGATGCAAAAAAAGCCAACCTGAAAGGATGCTCGTTTTAAACCAGTCATGCTGGGTTTTAAATTCAGGTCAGTATCACCCTGGTGACACAGAGCTGCAGCCCTCACTGTTGTGGTGACCCCCAGCAGTGACTTCACACAAAGGACTCACACAGCCCCCTCCCCAACACAGGAACAGCACCCAGGCTCAGGCTGCTCACCGGCCAGCCGGGGAATGTGCCGTTTTCCCATTTCTTCTCAAACTCCGTCTGAATTTTCCCAAAAAGTTCATTCTGGTCCAGTAACGGTTTCACTCGATCTGTGTAATCCTGGAGGTACTCAAGGAGCATTTCCAGATACCTGGCAGGGGAATCATGAGCACAGGTAATTCACTACCACCCTCTAACCACACTGCTGGACAGTCACTACCCTCCAGTGCTGCAGAGGGACGTGACCAAGGCCAGGCCAGTTTTCCACACAGGATTTTCTTGGCACAGCAGTTCCAAGGGTACATTAAAGCTCTTCCTCTGAGCTGAATGTGGCTCTCCACATCTCTGCTGCACTGCAAGTTTGCTTGGGGCTCAGACACGTGACTGAGATCAAGGACACAATATATGTGAGTTAAGTTTGTTTGTTAATTATAATCTCGGCAGCTGGACACTTCAGAGGCAAATTCCTTCTCACCATAAATAAAGCAGGCAGGCAAACAGGCTCACCTCTTATATTCTGCATTTTTTCTCTCCTTGGGAATATCGAAGAGTTGGTCAAATGTGGATAAGTAAGTGATATAATCCAATTTCTAAGAACAGAAAGTCTGAGTCAGAGTTCACACACGGCCAAATTAACATCCAGTTCCCAGGAAAGAGGAGCCCCAGCCCGTGCAGGGCCTGGAGATGCCTGGGCCCATGCACAGCAGCCACTCACTTCTGATGATTTCAGGTTGATGTACTTGAGGTAACAATCATGCAAGTCCAAGTATCGTCCGTACCCTTCCTCATCTGTGAACTCCACCAGATCTGTTCAAAAGGTCATGAAAAGCTTTATTACAAGCTTAATATTCCCTACTTATTATACAACTGTTTTTGAACTGGAAAAGGATCAGCTGTGAAGTAATTTATGCTTAAGGAAGGGGCTACAATGCCTCTGACACTCATTGAGCATCCCCAGCTGCTGCTCTGTGCAAGCACCAGAACATTCCTCAGGAACAGCAGGCCTCGCTGGGGAACATTCCAGTTCAGAAGCATTTAGGTGACAGGACACTCTTCAGAATTTATTTACTAAAAGGGAGGTGAGGCCCTGAAACATGCAAACCAGATCAAACAGCCTATTAAATAATGCCAGAGCAAACTACAAACTTACTCTGAGCTTCTTCACTTGGGTTGTCTCTGGCCTTCAGCAGCTCCTCAAACTCCACTGACATAGGAACACAGATCTGCATGGGCAGATACAAGGCACACAGTGATTGACTTCAGCTCCTGTCCCAGAATAACTAATATAAAATCCCACAAGGTGGCAAAATAATGAAACTGCAAACAGAAAAGAGACTCACAACAAAAGCTCTGTCACTTTTCTTTCTGCACAAAGGCAAAAGTGTGGCTTTAGCCAACACGAGAAAGGTGAGATCTGACCCCAGCTCAGCTGTTCCAGCAGCAGGGAACAGGGTGAGTGTCCTGCACTGCTCCCTCACATGCTCCTGACCCTGAGCAGCTGTGCTGAGTGTTCTCAGCACTTGTATGTTAATGCAATAAAACTGGGGAAACAAAAGCTCTGTCTCCTGTAGGGATGAGACCCAACAGAGCACATCTCACCTGTTCCTATGGACCAGGTAACTACTCACCTCATTTGGGTGCTTCCGGTGAAATTCCTTAATTTGCTTCAGTCTGTTGTAAAACTCTGCAAATTCATTTGGTCCAGAAATGGCACTGAGCTCTTCCTTACGCAGGCTACGAGTTCATGGACAGCAACAGATTAGAACAGGAAGGGAAGGGAAGGGAAGGGAA
>WEZZ01038019.1:142575-170081 GCA_013400585.1 Chloropsis cyanopogon | reverse complement strand
GGGCCGTGCGGGACGCGCCCGCAGCTCCCCGCGGGCCGTGCCTCGGTGCCCGGCAGAGAGGACTCTGCTTTCGGCGACACGATCGCGTTGCGAGCCCTCCCACAGACACCCCGGCTGTTCCACTTGGGTTTCAACTGCCTTCAGATCCACCCTAAATCCAAGGACGGGTCATACCCGTGCCTTGCCCCACACTGCCAAATGCAAAGCTGTAATTACATTTTAACTCACTGTATATGAATAGATTATTCTTATTTTTCTACCATGCATGATAAATTACTCTAAGCCAAAAGCAAGAAAAATATTTATCTTAATTAATGGCAGATCCTTCACTGAGGAGAGGATGATGCTGCAGGTAATAATAGTGTCTTTAATTACTCCCTTGCATTATAGGCTGCCTCAAAGTACATCACTTTTCTTCATGAATGCCTGCCTAAAAATAAAAACAGAGATATGATTCTGAACTTAGTGTTCTTCCATTTCTCTTTGCATGAAACTTCATCTCTGGAAAGGGAAGGAGTTGAAATCCAGCAATGTCCCATCCAGCCACATGGCCTCCTTATTTTGGGCTGCTGGCATCAGGAGGGTGGAGGTGGGACAAGACCAGCCCTTGCATGAGCACCCTCCTACCCGGCCCACAAATGGCAGCGCACATGGGAGGAGGTGGGATAAAGTTGGCCAAGTTTCATTTCAGGGCAGCAGAGCACACTGTCAGGGGCTGGGAGCTGAAATGCAGAGAACCACAGAATATCCTGCACTGGAAGGGACCCATGAGAATCATCAAAGTCCAGCTCCTGGCCCTGCACAGAACTCCCCAGGCAGTGGCTTGAACCTGGCTCTGCCCATCGGGGCTGCAAACGCTGTCCCTGATCCACAGTGATGCAGGAGAGCACGGCTTGGGCAGATTTGGTCACTGCCAGGGTCTCTTTCTATCCCTGCAGTGCTGCCCCATGTCCTCAGCAGCTTCCCCACTCCCACCTCACCAGTGCAACAGCCCTGGCCTGACCCCCCTCACTCTGCTCCTTGTGCTTAATAAAATTTCCATGACTGTTTCAGACCCACTCTCCAGAGTCTCGGGGGATGTTTGTGCATGACATCACCCTCCCCCTCCTGTAAATCAGGCACTGGGCCATGTACAGCCATGACCCATTCATGACAGGGATAAAATCCAGATGTTCCAGTGCTACGTGCAGCTGGGTCATTTCCTTTTTTGGCTAAAAACGTGAGGCTCTGGAGGCTGACTGAAAGAGGAGCCTGGGGGCCCCTTGTACAGAAACCTTTTGCGGTTAATCCCTGGAAACAGCACTGCAGAAAGCCCGGCTTGCGCTGCTGCTGCTGGAGGCCAGGCTCAGCCGGGAGCCTCTGGGCTGGAGCTGCTCACTCACCCTCCAAGGGCCAGCACAGCACCAGAGCCCAGCCCAGGTCACGGGGCAGCAACAGCAACAAAAATCGTGCTAGAACTCCATCAGCCAGCAGAGAAGAGCCTTTGAAGCAGCCAGGAATGTTCACACACCAGTGCCATGGTCCTACACAGAGACAGCCCATGGGCTGTGCCCATCCTGCCACCGAAGCAGCACCCACGGGAGCCCAGCCACTGTGCCAGGAGGGCTGGAGCAGGCAAGTCCAGAGCAAGTCACGGCAGCTGTTAGTGAATGTAAAGGATCTGTGGAAAATAGTTTCATATGTTAGGGAATAAATGGCTCCCTGACTGACAAACATGAGTAAAGAGCACGCAGCACTTCAGGGAAGGCTGCCAAGAGGGACCACGGATATCCTGGCTGGAGGCTGCAGCAACATCTACTCGAGGAGTCCCCTGGAATGCGGTGGTGTGGGCAGGCAGGGCACTCTGCAGGGCAGGGAGGCTGCTCTGCACAGCGGGGCTGGTTCGGTACCGCAGTGATCCAGACAGTCCCACAGCCTGCAGCCTGTGTCCTGCTGGGGCCTGTCCTGCAGAACTGCCTGCCTGCACAGCAAGCACGGACAGATGGACACCCCCAGCCCCAGGAACACACTGCAGCCACCCAGCAGGAGGAGGGAGATGCTGTTGCTCTGCCACAGCCACAGGGCCGGCGTGGCTGATGTTGGGCTGTGGTTTGGGAAGGCAAGCAGCAGCACTGCGGAGGTTGCCCGTTCCCAGAATGAGATTAAGGGCGAGGCAAGGCTGAGCAGAGCCCAGCACCCACTCAGTGCTTGGCCCTGTGCCTACTGTTCAAGAGACACAGAAGAAAAAGTGTCACGAAAATGGTTTATTGTATAAAGCTGTAGGAAATACAGAGGAATACGCTGAGGTTTAGGATGATTCCTTGTGGAGATGGCTCCAAGCTCCTCTCATAATAGCAAACACACAAACTCTGATTTGCTGTCATCAAAGCTTCCAAACACGGATTCAGCAAGGATCTGAACACAGAGTAATAACACTTCAACATGCATAACATTTTCTGTTCCTAAGTGAAGCCCGGGTGGGGGGCTAGCCCCTTCATCCTGTAGTTGTGTACAAAATGATGGATATTCATGACAAATGAGTACAAAAGGGAAAAAAACCCACAAGAACAGGTTTTCAGAAAAGCATGTGGCTGACTAAGCAGGAAAGCAGGGTTGGCGAAAGTCCAGCAAGACAGAAGCAGAAGGATGTAGAGACAAGGCAGGCATAAGCATCCCACTGAGAGGGCCCTTAGCCCAGGGCCAGCTCAGCCACCAGCAAGGATTGCTCAAGGCCTCATGTGAGGCTGGGATGGCTCAAGACACCCTGTTTTGCAGTTAGGGCCAACTGGGACCTGGGCAATGCAAAGTCATGTCCCACCCCCCTCCCCCCCAAGGTGCCATCTTTGTGCTTTGTTTGGGACACAGGGAAGGATGAGTGTGGCTGGAAGGAGCTACTGCTCCCTGCCTACCACTGGGGACACAGGGAGCCCTAAAGGAGCAGGCTGTGGACATCCTGCTGCCCCCTCAGCTGCTCTCTGTGCTGCACACCCTCCCAGCAGCTACTAATCACAGGCACAGTCTGTGGGCAATTCTCCCTTCCCTGAATTAACAGAGGTCTCTGTGCGCCCAGTGCTGCTGGCAGCAGGGCTCTGTATAGCAGTGCCCATCCCACGGATCCTCATGAGAGGGATGGAGAAGGAACAAAGCCCTGAGTGATCTCAGCTTTCAGCATGCCCTTCTCTAGGGCTCAGCCAGATGCCCCTGAGCATCAGCAGGCCAGCACTCCCAGCTCCAGCTCAGCCACCCCAGCCATGTCACAGCACAGGTGGATGGGAATGGGGTCAGTGTGGGTGGGCAGAATGCCCCGTACCTACAAGTGACTTGAACTCCTCATATCACAGCTAAGAGAGCAACTCCATGGAGGTGCTGAGCAAAGGGTCTAGCCTGCAAAGAGTGAGGTGCTACAGAATTCCAGAGGTGGATCCCATCTGACAGGATGTATGCTCTTCTCCTGGCCACACTCCAGCCTGGTGTCCCCAAACCTCTAGAACAGAAGACAGTGCCCTTCATGCCTGGACCAGCTGTGCATATGGGAAGGCTGTGTAAAGCCAGCTGTGACACAGGCCAGCATGGCCAAGCTGCATGGCCCTGAGACACTGCCTGGTGTCACCCAGAGCGAGGGAAGCACATGGAGAAAGAAGAGAAGTCAGTGCCAAGGGGTGAATACATGCTTGCCAGCATGCAGATCCAGCAGCCCAGTGCCGAAGCCACTCCTGCCCTTTGCTCAGCTGGGGGATCTGGGCTCGTGCCTGGTTAGACTGGAAGCGAAAAGAAAGAGTAAATAATGGGGGGTCTTGAAGCTCCTTTTTCAGCTTTATTTAGCTTTGACTGCACAGAGCCATAGCACAGCGTACTCTAGCCTCCAGGGAGGGGCACAGGAGCCCCCTGAACACACTGCGGTTCGGGGTCAGCCCCCATCTCCTGTGCCTCGTGCTTTGCCCCTGCAGTGCTGCCGGGGAACGTGGCACAAAGGCCCTGAAGAACAGAGGGAGGCCCTGCCCGCGGTGCCCGCGGGGGCTCATAGGTCGCTGCTGCAGTCGCGGCACAGGATCTCATCGTGGTCGGGGATGAAGCCTTTCCCCACCAGCGAGGTGTTGCAGCGCGCGCAGTTGAAGCAGTTGTGGTGCCAGTGACGCTCCTCGAAGGAGACGTATTTGCCGCCGCCAAAGCCTGTGGGAGGGACAGAGGGCAAGGTCAGAGTTTCTGGGGAAACTGGGATGAGCTTCCTGAACAGACAGAGCCCTGGCCTGCCCATCTCCAGGTCAGGTCTTCACACATGGCACTGGTGGTGGCACCCGAATCACACCCCAGGATCAAACAGATCTGAAATGCGAATTTCCACTCTGGTGGGGGAAAAGCACTAATATTGCTTCAGAGCAGACTTTGCAGGGTTGACATATTTGGACCAGAATCATGATTTTTCCCCCCTAGGAGGAGCAGGGAGAGGAGCTGCACCATCACAGTGGATGAAGGCAGACAGGACTACTCAAATCCTGGGATCAGCCATGCTGCCACCAGCTCAGGCCCAGGCTCTTGCAGAGGCTCCACAGAAGCTTCCTTTCTCTGCTGGCAGTTGTTGGACTGGTGAGCTGTGACCCTCTTCTCCTCGGACTACAACAATCTCATAAGGACCAGAGGGGAAGTGGGTGCCTGGGAGCTGTCCTCAGCCAAAATCATCCTCTGAGTCACCGGCTGATTCACAGCTTCTCCTGCCTTCCCAGCAGCAAGAACCTGGGAGTTGCAAGGGGGAAGGTCAAGTGGGGGAGGGCAGGAAGGAAGCCAGATTCTCTTAGAGGGTTCTGCAGAAGAGGATCCCTTATTTCCCCTTCCTCAGGCAGGTACAGCAGGTCCAGACTCCCCTACACCAGGTGCTGCTCTGGGCTTTCCCTGTCTGTGAACAACCTTTGCACAGGACATGGCAATCAGTATCAAAAAAGGCAAGTTAGAGATATGAGATCATGCTTTGAGGGGTCACTTTGGAGCCTTTACCTATGGGTAGAGGGAATTCCTCCTGTTATGTGAGGTCGTTGGCTGGAGACAGCCAAACGACACGGCTCACTCAGGGTCAGGAACAAACAGCAAGTTCAGAACCCTCTTTCATAGGGGGTTTGAATTTCCCAGGCTTGGATTGCCAATTGGTTGGGATCGCTGCACTGCCCAGCTCTGGCCAGGGATGTGTCTGCATTCCAGATTGAATGGGGTTGGCTGAGGTCTCTGGCTTTGAATCCAACCTACCCTCTCCTTATCCAGGGATTTGTTTTACTTTTAGGCTGGTCAAGTTTGGGTGTCTGATATGGCCAAATTTATCTTTGCAGCTACAGGCCAGCTGCAACTGTGACATCCTGCCACAGGACACAGGTCACCACTGTGAAAGACACAGACAAAGGCACAGAAGTAGCCCCAGGACCACCGCACCACGGGGCTCCTCGGAGCGCTGCTCTGCTCACCTGTGATGGGCTTTGTGCAGGCGCTGCACTTCTTGGCATAGAGGTTCCCAAAGCACTTGATGCAGTACGGGTTGTCATCCTGGGAGGTGAACTGCTGCCCAGCCAAGGGGGTCTTGCAGCCCGTGCAGACAAAGCACTCCTTGTGCCAGGGCTCATCCCGGTAGGTCACTCCTCCCTTGGTGAGGGTCTGCAGGAAGAGAGCATGTGTTGGTGACACACAGGCAAAGGGAAACAGCTCAGCCAGGGTGCTGGCACCTGAATCCTCCTCTGACAGGGCTCAGGCAGGAGCAGGGAGTTCCCTGTCCCTGCAGCAGAGCTGGGGGCTCTGGGCTGTCAGGCCACACGTACCTTTTTGCATCGAGTGCAGCGAGGAGCAAACTTGCTCTCGTAACAGGGGACACAGTAATAATCCTTCTTGTCTGGGATGAAGGACCGTGAGCCAATGGGCTGCTGGCAGCTGCTGCATATGAAGCAATGCTCGTGCCAGGTCTGTCCATTGTACTCCAGCTTACGGGAGCCTGCAAAGAGAGCCCTGCAGTGACAGAAGGGAGCAGCACACCTGCACACAGGGATGTGGGGCTGGGCAGGATGAACCGTGGTCCTGCACACCTGGCTCTATGCTTCCCCTCCCTGTGGCAGTTCGGGACCATGGGCAGCTGGAGCAGGGGCTTCAGGCCCACAGCAGCCACAAGGGGAGGGCTGCAGGAACATGTCCCCAGCACTGGCACAAAGGCCATGCCTGACGTAACCTACATCTGGTGCCAAAATAGCCAAGTAAAGACACACACGCCTTTGCCTCAGGCCTTCTCCAGAGACACTCACACATCTTCAGTCATTCTGTCTCTTCTTGTCAGCAGGCAGCAGAAAATGCTCAGGAAACCCTTTGTTATCTCCTCCCTCATTCACTTCCCCATGAAAAAGGGGAACAGATAGATAAGACTGCTGTGGTGGTCACAGCTTGGGATTGTGCTGTCTTGCTGGATAAGCAAAGGACCCAGCTCCCTCCACACAGTAACAGGAGGGCAGGAAAACAGAGACCCAACTCTCTTCCATGCTGTTCTCATGCTGGACCTGCAGCCCCAACTGACACCAAGGGACCAGGCACAAACTGCAATGCTCGAGTCCTCCTGCTCCTACCTGGCATGACGGTCTTCTCACAGGCGATGCATTTGGAGGAGAACTCGCTGCAGTAGCAGTCGTTGCACAGCAGCTCCTTGCCCTGGCAGGTGAAGGGCTCATCAGCCAGAGAGCGGTCGCAGCGGAAGCAACGGAAGCAGTGCTCATGGTAATGGCGATCCTCGTAGTACAGCTCCTGGGAGTACAGCCGGCATGAGGAGGGGACCAAAGGACCCAGGAACTGGCCCTGCTTGTCTGCAGGGCCTCTACTCACCCTGCAGTCGTGGCCGATCAGCTCCTTGCACTCGTCGCAGGTGTTGGCGAAGTGCGCGTCGTAGCAGGGGATGCAGTATGGGCCATTGTCCATCTGGATGTACTTGCGCCCGTACAAGGACTCCTTGCAGTTGTCACAGTCGAAGCACTCCGTCATGGTGCCGGTCTGAGGGCCTCCTTCACCTGCTGAGATCAGGGCAGGTGTGGGTCAGTGTCAGCTTAGGCTGTCCAAGATGCCCCTGTGCAACCCTGCCACCTCCAGAGGCCAAGGAGCAGAGTCCTTGCACTGAGCCAGCAGCTGCTGTCAGCACAGGGGACAGACCCACGCTGTGCTCCTGCTCTGGGGCTGCATGCGCTTCCCCAGGAGCCTGCAGACACCAGGGCCTGCAAAGAACCTTGCTTCAGGCTTATACTCCAGTTCACAGCTGGAGCACTTTGGCACCACTCAGAAAACCTGGACATGTTAGCACGCAGCTAAGCTCCTCACTCTTTGCTACCGTCCTGGGAAATGAAGTGTAAAACAAAAAGGGAGAAATTTCCTGCATGAAAAGTTTTGGTTTGGCACCCAAACCATTCACATGCCACGTGGTTGTGTGTCCACTGTGATGTCTGAGAGGCAGGCACCCTAAGGGAGCTTTGTCTGCCCAGTGGCCCTTCAGAGACCCATGCTCAGCCCTGCATGGTCCGCAGCAGGATTCCTCACAATGGCTGGAAGCTCTGCCTGAGGGGCTGCTAGCAGCTCAAACCCTGGAACTTGTCCAGAGGTCTAAAGCAGCTGCTCCACAGGGAAGCCGGAGTCGGGCATTCTGCTCTGTGCCTTGGCTGTGGAGCCTCGTCCCAGCAAACTGTGCTGCACGTGTTGCTCCAACTACAAACACTCTCCAGGGAGAAGCTACAGGGGCAGGTGGGTGTTCCACAAGCACCTGTTGGGGCTTGGTATGAAGGAGACCTGACATCTCTCCTTGCTCCTTATCTCTCTCGCAGACTACAGGTCTGTGGAACTATTTTGCTTTCTTTGGAACATTAACTCCAGAACAAGAGTATCTTCCTCCTGTTTAGTTCAGCCTAGTTATTCCTAAATATGGAGTTTTCCACTTGCAAAATCACACCCTTCTTTAACCCAGGTTGCTGTCAAGTGTAGACAAGCCCATTGAGTTACAAGGGAGCTGTCAGCTGCAGAGCACCTCCACTGCATGAACCCACCCACTTCACGAAGAGCAGTTACAGCTCAATCTGCAGTTAAGCATGCAATGGTCAGGGAGCTCCCGACCAGCCCCTGCACCGTCCCCACTGTAGGCCAGCTGTAGGTTGGGAGGCAGCCTCCAGGGCAGGAGCTGATCCAGACAGCTCTGACTCACAGCCCAGAGCTCCCCAGGGCTATTCTTGGCCAAGCCACACAGCTCCCAGCTGTTGTCAAGCCTGGTATGTGCCGATAGGACTGATGGAGAATAAATCCAGTGCTCCCATATGGCTACGTGACCAACTGAGGGGGAACAAAGTTCCTTTTCAGACACTCGTCACCAGCTGCCACCCAGGCCACTGCCCGCTCCGTGCCCTCCAGCGGGGCAGGCCAGCATGTGTGGCTGTGGGAGCAGCTCCAGGGCATGTCCCTGCCAGCAGCACGGGCAGCACAGCCACCAGAGCTCCACCAAGCCTCCCCCAGAGCTCCAACCAGCAGCCCTGTGCGCTGCCTGCAGAACGAGGCAATGCCCAGTCTGTTACTGGACACAAGGCAGGCACGTGGTGGTTTTCTGCAAGGTGCTGAACTGCACCTGCTGCTCCAGCTCTGCTCCACCTTGTGCTGTCCCCACCAGTGTCCCTCCTCTCTGTCCCACCCCCAAGGTGCTCCTGTGACTGGGCAGCAGCCCCCCTGACCCCCACACAACTCCTGGCTGCTTCTCACCCACGGCTGCCTTCTCTGCCACCCCACTTGCCTGAAGCTACCTGGGACCTTTGTCTCTGGCAAAGAATTAAATGAAATTTCCAACTCTGCTCCTCCCCCTCCCAGCCCTGGTGAAGGGAACTTTCCAAGGTGTGTCTGTAATAACAGGACCTGTAACGAGCACTCCTGCTCATTAGAGGCTAAGGCACCGCCAGAGCAGGGAACTTCCATGTTTCTCAATGGGCTGCACTTCAGCTCTGTGATCCACTAATACAGGCTCAGAGAACATCAGAAAACAAAGGAAGAAAAAACAACCTGAATGAAGAAGGCTGGGGTTTTACCCATGACCAGGAATTAGCCTCCTGAGCACCACTACCCTGATCCTGATGCTGTCAGAAGAGGAAGTGAAAAACAAACCCCTCCAGGAATGCTACACCAAGGAGGACCCTAAAGCAGGCTTGCCATGACTCCAAGCAGTTTCTCCCCAGGTCTGTGTACCTGCTGCACACTGGGAGCTGAGTGCTGCTCCCCAGGCTGTGGCTGCAGCAGAGCCAGGCCTGGGAGCCTCACGTGGCCAAGGCTGCAGTCAGCACACACGGGAACAGACTTTGTGCTGCCTTTTCAACAGAACAAGAACAGGCCCAGGAAGTTTGCTCAGGGTTATTTGTGTTAGATAAGCTGTTTGCTTCCTTTGTTCTGCTCTCAGATGCAGAGCTGGGCAGGGGCAGCGCCCCAAAGCATCTTTGTCCCTGAGATGTGGTGCTGTGAGACTGAAAAAGACTGGGAAGAGGAAGGTGGGACAAAAGAAATGGAGTAAAAGGAATAGTAGAAAAGCCCACAATTCTTACTGTGATTGTAATGATGAACCTGGGAATTGCCTTCCTTATGAAGGACAGAGTTCGAGTTTTTAAAATGCATTAAAAACTCCTTTAATCGAGGCTCAGACACAGAAGGTACGATATAGACAATCACTCTTGTGCCAGTGAGCATGTGCTCATCCTTTGCACCACCCTGTAAACATCAGCTGTGTGTTGGGTGTGCTGGGCTGATGTCAGGAACGCCTTCAAATGCAAACCAAGGTGTTGCCCTATAATGATGGGATTGCAGCTGCAAATAGAGTGTTTGTCCACTGCCAGATGGCTCCGGCCCGGGGGTGGGGGACAAGCTTGCTGAACCAGGTCCCTTGTACAGGGTGATGGTGGAGCTGCATGTGGGATATTGCTCAGCTGTTTCGCTAGCTGTTGGAGGGCAAAAATAAACACAGATATATGCCTGCCAGCTGCCTCCTCTTTCCCTCTGAAAGATGTAGTTGTGCTCATGGAGCAAAGGAAATTCAGCTCCTCTCCTGTGCCCATGAACAAACAGCTTTAGGATCAAGAGCTCCACTCACAAACAACATTCAAAGTGCTCCACGATGCAAATCTGATCAGTCTGGAGCAGAGCTCAGAATAGCCTCATGTATGGAAAAGGTCAGCAATTTGTCAAGGAAGCACAGCAAAGTCCACTTTCTAATTAGAGAGTAACATGCACCCAACACCCCTCTGGTGTCATTGTCCGAAGCAATTCCTTAGCAACAGCCCCAGGAGATCATTACATTAATTTTAGCACCAATAAACAGGGGATTTGTTATGCAAAGGAGGCAATACAGACAGAGTAGGGCCTGATCCACACAATCACTAAAGAGTTTAACTGGCCGTTTGAGACTGTTCCTCCTACAATGAACTCCTTAGCTGTGGGGTCTTGTGTGTGTGCTGAACCGGTAACCCCATGTAACATCACACCAGTTTGTTGTTTGTTGTCAGCTCACAACCAGCTGCTCCACAGAGTGACCCCAGAGTAATCCATGGGGCTATTCCTAGGGAAACACTTCATCTTTCCAGGACACAGGAAAAGACCTGCTTTTGACTGTCTGTCAGGTCCCTGCCTATTCTCACCTCCCCACGGCTGTCTGAGCATAAATACAAGCAGCTGCAGTTCACACCTAAACAGACACACAGAAGAGAAAGCAGCAGGCAAGTATTCCCCATGTAAGGATGAAACCCTCCAGGGACATGGCTTTGAAAGACAGTCCTCAAAGCACTCCAAGGTCAGCAGAGGAGAAGAACACTTTTTGTTCCTGCTAGCTTTCCAGAACCATTATGGGTCCTGGAATCTGCATGAAATTGTTTCTGCCTGCTGCCGACCCTAAAAGGCAAACCAGCTGCTTGCCGTGAGGAGCAGCCCCAGCCCTCCATTCTGCTGGGAGTGCTTTCATTCCATGTTTCCTGACACCACTTCTGGGGATCTGCACAGGGTCACTGTGCACCCTGGCCCTGGGCTGGCCCCGGTTCTTGGGGGTAGGGGCCAGCTCCCTGGGGTGCTGTGGGGGTTTCTCCACACCTACTCATGCTGCTGCCTACCTGTGCCCTGTCACTCTGCTCCCAAAGCCACCAGCGCTGCTGCAGAGCTGCTGCATCCCCGGGGCTCCTCGAGGAGAGCTCGAGGCAGCTGGGGAGAGTTCCCAGTGCTCCCTCAGGGTGACCCAGCCTGCATGGGGCACCCTTGGGAGCAGAGTTGCATCAGACCTTCACCCGCCTGCTTGCAGCACCACTGAGTCACTTCCTGCCCTCAGCTCTCGCCCCCAAGCTGCCTTCCAGCCTGGACAATGCTAAAACTTTAAGCAGGGAAGAGGACTCCAGCATGGCAAGTAGACTCTTTGCAGGGACCATCAGGGTCCTCACACGGCAGCTTCCCCATCGAGAGCCCAACCAGAGGATGCTGCAGGTCATTTCTCCAACACACACGGAAAATCTGGTTCTTACAGTCAGCCTCGGAGGCAGGAGATAAGCAGATCAGCTGGGTGTATGGCCACAGCCTCCCTGCACCACTGGGGTGTTTGTGTTCATGCATGTGCATACACTGAGCTCTGCTGAGCAAGCTGTACCTCAGCCTTTCCCCCAAGCACGGGCAGGACACCCTCCTGCCCAGAGCAGTCACCGGTTGCTCCAGGCTATGCAACAGATTGAGTAAAACGGCTGGCAGCACTGTAAAGAAACACCTTGCATTTCAAAGAAAATAACCTGTCAGCAAGGTAAGCAGCTTCCTGAAAATGCCCACAACTTTGTGAGGAAGAAGCAGAAGAATCCGTTAAAACTGACAAGCGACAAGACCTAAACTGTTGCATGATTTTAATACAGTCTTAGAATGACAGAATAAGGGTTCCCATTGTTCAGAAGGGATCTCTGAAGTGCCCCATCCAAAGAACAAAGCCATATCACAGACTCCTCCTGGCAGCTCTGCATATAGATAAAGGACAGTGCCAAAACCACCCCTATCCCACAGATGTCTGATTGTACTCTTAAACAGAATACAATCAGTAAGAAAATCACACCAGCCGGCCCGGAGGTGCCTGCAGGAAACCTGCAGACATCACACCTGGTCCAAGGTGAGCAAGGGCAAGCTGCCACCCCTGCTGTGCTGGGCTCGTGAGGTACCAGCAGCACAGGCAGAGGCACAAGAGACAATTCAGCCCTTGCTCTGGACCTACTTTCTTTAAAGAAAGCTAATTCTACCAGGGTGTGAGAAAGAAGTTGAAGAGTCCCTACTATGCAACCATAAAAATAAAAACTCTGCCAAGGAAAAAAAGAGGGAATTATTTCAGAGTTAAAAACTTATTACTTAACATCTGTACGGGTTAACTAACTATTTTAGGTTCTGAACAAAATCTTGGTCTTTCAGAGGTGTAGCTAACAGCAATAAAACTATTTGGGAACACGCAGAGCAGACAGCCTATGTCATTCTGCTGACATTAAATTGGAATGTTTGCTCAAGAGATCAACTGTTAATCTTATTCAAAATGAGCACAAACTAAGCAAATTCTGTGCACTCAGCAGGAAGTCAGGAATTGAAATAATTTGGGCACTTTGGACCCATCACATTCAAACAGACCATTAACAGATGGAGGAAGTCTGAGAGCAGAGGAGCAAGATAGGAACACACCAGAAACTTGTCAGGCAGTTAAGAAACCCATGGCTTAAAAACATGCCAGGAGAGATTATGGCTTGTCTCTGAGGAGGCTGCAGAGAAAAGAGAGAGAGCCTGGCCGAAACTCCTCGTGCCAGGTACCTTTCCTGCCACGTGCCAGTGACAAGCAGGGGACAGTGGCAGCCAGGCAGAGGCACCTCTGAGGCGGGGGTTGGCTGAGGGCAGCAGCTGCACACATGGTCACGGTGGCCATAAGAGGAAGAAAGATGCTGAAGCCAAGTTTCAGGGAATGTGACTGATCACAGGAGCTTTGGTGAGATCGGAGGAGCAAGAGCTGCAGCCCAGGGAAAGGGCTGCTCCTGTCAGTTGTTAAAAAGGAGCAAGGGACAGGTGTGCAATCACTCTCAATAAGCATGCTGTGAGCACGTTACAGTCTAGCATTGAAAGTTTAATTTTGGATTGGATTGAATTGGTTTATGCCCGTGTTAACCCACAGCCGTATCAATGCCTCACTGCTTATCCAACTTAACAATCCGAGGATTCCTGGCAATCGTGTTTTTGAGATCTCTTTGCCCCGCAAAATAAAGGTCATATGCAGTACAACAGAATTCAAACATGAAAGCATGACAGGAAATGACTAACTGCACACTGAGGCCAATGCACCTTCATCTTGGATCAGCTCAGCACACAAGAATCTTGCAACTCAAACAGACATCACAGCCTATATGCAGAAAAAATAATCTGACTGCTCTAGTTGCTAGTTCTTGGGGCCTGTGCATCTCAATGTAGATATTACCGCAAAATAATGTAATTCTGCTCTATTTCCCTGAAGTTCTCTCACAACTGAATCCTTACACTGTAGTTTGCACTTTTCCTTCCCTTAGAGACAGCTGCTTTTCAAAATTGAGGATGAAGCCACTCTTATTTCTGAGTTGATACATAATTTAAGTTAGTATTTACAAAGCTTTTTGCAGTCCTTAATAAAAGACATGAGATTACACCTCTGTTTTGCCCAAAAAGGCAGTCAAGGGACTGCCTCAAGCACTGGACTCAGCCCTAGTGATCGTGTCTTTTCCTCACATGTTGAAAACCAACCTGTACAATTTGAGCCCAGTCCTCTATTCCCTGTCTCCCCAGCAAGCCCTGAAAGCTCTTTTGCTGATTAAGGCTCTGCTCAGCTTCATGTTTCTATTCAATAAACAAAGCCACTTTGACTTCCAGTAGCAGGAAAAGACACATATCCCAGACTTGCTTTATTTAATGCATGCCTATTACTTAAAGGGCAAAGTGAATTTTTTCACCAAATTTGGTCAAAATACTCCCTCTCTTCCGATTTTATTCCTTGCCTCCCAAACAGAATGATTTGCAGTTGGTTTCTTGCACAGAAGCAGATCTATTGATGTAGAGAGGTAACGTGCATCTGAGCCCCGGCTGTTTTGTGCCTTTTGGGGCTCTCCAAAACCCGCAGAGGGAAGAGAAAGCCAGGAAGGTGACAGGAGACGCTGCAGTGACACTTGTGCACTCCCTCTCTCGCACAGATCACCGAGGGCCTCTCCACCTGTGCTGGCTCTTAGCCCAAGAACACGGACAGTCTCCCTGTAAAGTGCTTTTTACAGCTGCTGGTGTCCCTTGCGAGCAAAGGCAATGCCAGCCCTGCAGCACGAAGCATGCGAGCAGCTTCTAAATCTGGGGGAGGACTGAATCCTGGCAAAAGACAAATTGTCTCATGTTACCACCCCTGGAACGGCTTGACGGTTCTCCGAAACAAAAACTAGGATCATTTGTTGCCCGGGAGATGCTGTGTGTGCCAGCTGCAGCCCTCCTGAAACAGGGCAGTGCTCTCAAGGGCAGCACAGCCGAGGAGAGGGGACAGACGGGATGGCTGAGAGGGGAAGAAAACACCTTCTAGTCACTGCTTTGCCAGCGTAGAAGTGAAACAAATTCCCTTCTGTGACCGAAGACTTCTCTGCCACGTGATCTGGCCAGCACGTGTCATTTACTTTCACGATGCAGAGCTGGTTATCTTCAAACCATTCTTACCTTTAAAATTTACCTTTAAATTTACTCTTAAGTACTGCAAAATTTAAATAATAGAAGCCATCAGTTGCAATTGTCACATATTTTGCATAAAATCTCTATAAAATAACTCCTTGCAAGTACTAAAAGGAAATTTGCAAGATGCAACATGAGCTCCTGTTTCTGCTGGGCAGAGATGGTCTTTGGTGGCACCCACGAAAGGGAAAACTGTGCCATGTCCAAAAGACTATGTGGAAACAGCTATTTTAAGGGACACAAATGCTCACAAAATGTATGAATGCCTTTATATCACGCAGCTACACATGGAGTTTCCAACCCCATGCCCCTGCCCACTGGATATGTCTATCTCAGAACTGGAGCTGCTGCTGGCAGGCAGCTCGGTAAACATGTGCACTGACTGTGCCTAAAAACTCAGGAAGACAGGAAAAGCTGTTCCTTTACAGAAAAAAAATCCCACATGAACAGAAAAGAAGTAACAACATCAAGAGTCCCTGATCCAGGTCTGTGGCTCCTTTACAGAACCTCATTCTCTCATTCCCATCCGAGATTTACAGGAAGACATACATGAAGCACATCTCTCACAGGTTAAAAAGGATCAGAAAGACCAGAATTTTCACTAACAAAGGCTCCTCTCTTGGCAACTTTCAGCTGAAGACCAAGAAGAGCTGCTGTCTCAGCCCTTGAAGCAGCAGATGTGAAGCAATGCCTCATTTCTTTGCTGCAGGGAAGGTGCTCCACACTCATTGATGCTGACAGAAGCAGAAGAAACGTGAGCTATTCTTGACTTTTAGGAAAAAATTCCCAAAGCTGTTCACAAGCTCAAGCAGCCCTAGGATCAGGGGCTTCACTACAATGCCAGCTCTGTTCTTGAGCTGATTAGAACAGAAGTGTTCTATTTACAAGCTAGCTGTCCCAAACTGGCAAACCCCAGAAATAAAAGCTCAGCCCAATTCTGTTACCTTGCATTGCTGAAAGCGATGGAGCAGCAGGAACCCAGCTGTGCCAGGGTGCTCCTCCAGCCCCTCACCTCACGGTCAGCTACAACAGGTGCCACCAGCCAGACACTCTCACAAGTAAATCATCACTTCACTAGCAAACACTCAAGTGCTCGTCCAGCAACAAAAGCACTCACATCATAAACCAAGGGTGACATCAGCACAGGGATTGTATTTCCTACAGGGGTTTAAATGTCATTACTTGTGACTAGAAATCGGACACTCACAATAAAAGTTACTCCAAATTTTCACAAGAGACATGATGCCAGCTTTATGTAATTTATGTATTTCACTTCCAAAGCCTTTCTACTGCTCAACATCAAGATGGCAGGAAAAAAAAACAAAACAAAACAAAAAAAAAAACAAAAAAAACACCAAAAGAGAAGAAGCAAAACTCCTAACATAAAGTGAAAAACTCATGAACATCATTATCAGCCTGACTTACCAAGTCAGGTGCTAACAAGGTGAGCAGAACCTGGATTGTCACTTGAAAGGGTCAGTGTGGCTCCAAGGCCGTTATTCAAGGTCTCTGCACTGCCCTCTTCCATTCGTATTCAAAGTTCTACTCTACATCTTCTTCTAAAATTAAAACTCAAAGCTATCAAGGACCTGAAAGCATTATTTCATCATCCTGTAGTTGTTGCTGTTTCACACGGCATGAAGCACAACACAATCTGTGCACCTTCACCAAGCTGACGTGCAGTATGATTTCCCACTCTCAGCTCTGGGCTCTCCAAAAGCAACACATCCAAGACTTCTCCACATGCACGTTGGGCCAGATTTAATCTTTCTGTGAGTTATATGGTGTTTGCACAGGGTTGAGAAATAGCAGAAATAAAACTTCCCTTGGCTGAGATAGATGCAAAACATGCTGTGCACTTTTTGCTTTTAATAACTCTTGGTGAGTACTACTACTAGTCTGTGTATTCCAGAATGTTCTGAGTTAGGCACTCAGTGATTTTCTTGTTGTGAACTGTTCACTGAGTTAAAAGGTGCCACTGAAATGCCTTTAGATTTAAATGCTAACTTTTCTTTTTGAAAATGTCCATGTGCCAAGGAAAGACGCAGATGAGAATTAATAATGCAAATTTAAGGACACAAACTAAAGATTTACCTGGGAAGCAGTTTAGCTCCCTGATTCTCTACTGCCAGTAACACAAACATATGTGATGATCCACTGCAAGATCATTAATGCAAAAAGTCCTCAGTTTCCAGAGCTGACATCCCACACCTCTCATTGGACTGTGGCTTCCTCAATTCCCTAACAGCTGTCAGCAGCAAAAAACATTATTTACCCTTGTAATACCAGCAGGTCAGGGAGTAATGCTATCTCCCTCCTGGGATTTGCACCTCAGAGAGTCCTGGCAGTAGGCAAGGCCTGTAGAACTAAAAATGGAACCAAGATCCAAGTCCCATCTTTCTTCTCCTTCTGAGATGCAGCACACACCCCTGTCAGTGGAAATTATGACACCCACCAATGCATGGAACAGACCTTTATCTATAGATTGCACAACCCTAACTCTGTGAGAAGCAGGAAAAAAGGGAGGAGGAGAAGGGAGAGAGGGACATGGTCTCCAAGGTCCCTCCCAACCCTGTAACAGACTGACACAGCGCTGTGCTGTTAACAGAGCACAGCTAATCCAGAGTCCGGATCTCCCAACCAACACCGTGCCTCTGCTAGCTGCTCTTGCTATTTAAACTTGGGGGTTGAGCAGTGAGCAGGCTGAGCTGGCAGGCAGAACTGGAACAGGGCAGCACCAGGAACTCATGCACCAGTTCAAAATGGGTTCGTTTTTAAGAAAGGGAAAAGCCACGTTTTCCTTAAATGAGGGTAGTGGAATTCCAAGTTGAGGTCAAAAGCCTGGCAAAAGTCAGGAGTTTAGGCTGGTACTGGGGCTTATGATGCTGACAAACACAGTCCTTGCACTCAGGGACAGCTTAGGACCCATGGTTTTTGTTGCTATGCTTTTTTCGTTGTCTTCCCATCCCGAGCAAGATCCAGGAACGGTGCCATCAGATGTGGACCTCAGAGAGGAATTTTTGTCTTCAGCCGTGCTGAAGGTTAGGCCTTTCAGAAACATATTTTATATGATTCCCTTTCTTTTGTTTCACTAGAAGAACTACAAAAAGACATTTTTTACAAGAAGCCTGGGTGCACACGCAGGTTGTGCATGATCTGCAGCCACACAGACCTGAACCCCAACAGAAATTCCCTCTGACACACTCACATGAAGGAAATCTTGTGTGCTTGGATCACTCAAGAAATAAGGTTGCTTTACAGCTACAGGAACAACACATGGCCAGAACACATTCTAAATGGGTAAGATACAGGCTAAAAATCAACTGCTAATTGTTTTTACAATTCGTATTTTATATTAAAAAACCTCCTTAAGAGCTTAAGAGGCAGAGCTGAGCCTAGAAAGGATTTTTATGGCTAAACCTGAAAGCAGGGATCTAGGACAGAACTAGTCCATTACATCTCAAAGCTTGATCCTGGGTCCTGCCTCAAGCAGCTGGGATTATTTCTCCAGTTAAGCAAATTCCTGTTCCTAAAACCCACTCTGATATTTAAATAAATTTGGAGAAGATGCTGAGTAGTCACTCTGCTCCGCAGAAAACAAGATCAGAACTGTATTGTTTGATGGATTTCTAAGAGAACACTTGAAATTTGGGCAAACAAATTTAAAATATCAAGGTCATATTTACATTCCAGGGTAATAATTAAATACTTAATATCTTCTGGTTCCACTATTTTAGGTTTTTCTACACACCAAAATATTTAGTCATGTGAAAACCATCTGTAGCAGCTGGAAGACATTCATTTGGCCTGCCAAGATTAATTAGTTTAAAAATACATAAATAAAGTGTTCATTTTATTTCCAAAAAGCTGTTGCTCTTGGTTCTCTTAGGGTGCTGGTGATTAATGCTTATGGAAGGTTCTGAAAAAGAGGTATCAGATGCCAGTTTCACAAATACCTGTTAGGTAAAACAAAGCCTGTGTTTAGGTTAATGCTCTTCTGAACTAAGCCAAGTCATTATTCACAGCAATATGAAAACTAGCTTGCAAACATTTCAATCCCTATTTTTAGTCTTTCCCCTATGGTCTCAAATCCACAATGCTGAAAAAAGCTTTCAAAAATTGATGAAAAGAAATTTCTCTTCAGGACTGGGGTACAGATACCTCTGTTAAAGAATTACAAGACCTAAGTCTCCAAGCACATCTTTTTTCTCCAAGAAGTTCCTGCATAATCTTCACAGAGCTTTTCAAAGTCAAGTAAAGAAAGACACACAGCTGAAACTGTAAAAAGGGTTGAATTTGGCTTAGTATCCATAGGGATCACTTCTCTGGCCAACAGCTTGCAAAGGGTTATTTCTTGGCTCATCATTTTTGTTTTGCTGGAAGATGTTGAGGTTTTAGTGAAGTTTCTGCAGAGCATGCAACAGCATTCAACATTTTTTGCTCAGCTAATGAGTTAAGTCATCGCAGCTCTCCAATGGCTTGAAGATTATGGGTGTAGGAAAAGGGAATGCTCAAAGAGGGGAACTTCTGAGCAGTCACCACTGAACTGCGGTTAAAACAGACACCAATGACTCCATTCAGCTCCCAAACCTCAGACAGTTTCCATTTTCTCAATAACAAAGCATTTTTGTGGAATGAGGTAACAGCCTCCATCTGCCAGGTCGACATCTCCACTAAGATTTCTCAAGAGTGTGGCTGACGAGGGCTGGCCAGCAGAGCCAGAGGCAGGAGAGTCCCTTTTGCCTGGGCAGCACAGGGACAAACTGCCATGGGCCAGACGTGGAGAGGAGCCTCTGTGGCACCATCACACAAACCCTCCTGGGAGTTTGATTCTCAAGCAGCCTGGAGCAAGCTCCACACACTGCACAGCTGGAGAGTCAAAAGATCAGGAAAAGGGTTGAGACTTGTCACTATGGGTGGCCAGGGACAGGCAGGAGGGAGCAGAATGGGTGCCACAGCTCCAACAGCCCATTGTGGGTGGGTCATGAGCAGAGAGGGTGTGATTTAGAAGCAAAATCAGGCACACACCACCACATGCACAGTGCAAAGGGCAGGGCAGACATCCTGCTCCCTGAGGACAGCACTGCCCATGGGACTGGCCACTCAAGCTGCCATACACCCCCCAACACCTGAAATGCTAAATATCTGAGGCAGAGCAGTTACAGCCTCGGAACACAGCCTGGGAGAGGGTTTGGTTTTGTTCCTTCCCTATTTCTTGAATTTGGCAGCCTATAATTTGACCTCTCAGCTCCAGGGATGCTGAGCACCCAATCATTCTTTTGATTTTAGGCAAAGCCAGCTCTGTTCTGAAAAGCAGACCTTCAATTAGATCCAGATGAAGATTCCAGCTCCTGTCAGGACTCCCTCATCTAACTCTTGTCTCCCTGTGAATGGCCAGTCACTCAGCTCTCTTGCAATTTTGAGACTCTCCAGGTTCAACCCCCCCATCTGGTTCTCCCATCTAAAGCAAGGCAATTTTCCAGTTGGTTTTCTGATGGCCTTTGCATTCCTGTAACACTTCCTCTTGAAGTTTAGAAAACGTTAACACTAACCTCCTCACTTTCTTGTGTCATTTCAGCTGTGTGCCCACATGGATACCTGGTGAGTGGCACCTTCCCTCCTGGCCAGGACAAAACATTTCCCAAGCCCATTTTCTTCCTATGAGGAATGCTGCTGTCAAATGTCAAAAACCCACACTGCTAATCCTAGCCTTCTACAAGGTCAGCCAAAGAGGACTTCCATCAAGGATGAGCTTTGCTGGAGAAGGCTCCCTGGGGATTATCAGAATAGTACAGTCAAGCCCAGATGGCCACAATGTGCTGAGCACATTTCCCGCAAACACAGCAGCAAGGCAGAGGCCTCTACAAATCAAAGTCCACCCTGATTTCTGCCATCTGCTGAACACTGAGGGCCAGGCTGAGGCCTTTGGGAAAGGTCAGGGTAGTCTTACAGGCTCTCAAGATATTGCTTTTGTTCTCACTATTTGCTTCTCAATTCCTTCGTTAGAAGATACTAATCTCTCTGTAAGGCAGTTACTTGGAGCCAAGACTTTAGATATTATTGCAAAACATATGCTTAAAAGAGACTGGAAATTATGCTGGCAGTGTTACAGAGGGGAGCAAAGCACAGCTTTGGGTCAAAACAAACAAAAAAATGTAAGCTAGTAAGCAATTCCCATGCAATAGTTTAGGAGAGCCAGCAAAAGCTTCTTCTAGAAAGAAAACAATGCTGTGAGAACGAAGCTAACGAGAGCTGGCTCTTGGAAAAATAAAACAGCTAGTAATGAGCCAAAAGCACATATCCAAGAGAATCTTTCTGGGAAACCGACCCAAGCCTTTACGCTGGAAAGCCCTGAGGGACTAGGGACCCTGAGGCTAAAAGCTGGCAAATTGCTTCATCAGTTAAGGTTGGGCTCAATGTTTCCTACTGTGTAAAAATAATTTGTTTTAGCCTACAGGTCTCTACAGAGCACTGGGTAAATCCAGGCTACTTCCTTTGGGAAGAGGAACGGAGCGCCTGGCAGAGCCCTGCCCTGTGGGATATTTTCAGGGGTTTCCCACCATCACTGACAGCCCTCCAGCCCCAGGCTGGCCCAGCACACTCAGACCTTGGCTCTGCTGAATTCCCTCAGAGCTGCTGTAGTGCACTGGGCACCACATGCCCTTTACTGGGATGGGAACATCCCCCGAGCTGCTCTGGTCAACCTTACAACAACATGATGAACGTGCCTCTGTAAAACCACCTCCTGGAGGCTCATTGACCCAAAATGGATGCAGTCAGGCCAACGATCCTGATACATCTTGTTTTCCAGAGCGATAAGGAGGAGACCTGGTTCTCTCTCTTTCAGAGATCAGTACATGCACTCACCAAGATCTAGGTGCTGATACAGAGTGGCAAAGGTAAGGTCTGTCTTTGCAGCCCACCGGATCATTGCCAGCCCAGCTCCCCAGCACAGGACCATAGCAAGAGCACAAGACAATGAACGTGTGCTCCAGCCGGGCTTCTGCGTCAGCAGAGAAAATCCCCGCATTGGCAGGGGATGTCAAAGTGCTGTCTAATGACTTTCTTTCTCTTCCAACTCCTCTGATTCACATTGCCATCTTCCTTGCAACTGACCTAAATAACATGTTCAGGCAGCACTGGAAGTGTTTCCATCTCCTACTGCAATAACAGTGAGATCTTTGCATCTGGAAAGGGAATTTCACAGGGAACTCACACCACAGACAAATTAACAGTGTCCTTCTCAAGAAAGGAATAGAAGCACTCTGTCTTATCCCATCAGGGAGACTTCCTGGCTGCAGGAGAACAAAGGTTGCCCAGGAGCAGGGAAAACACATACTAAGCCTGTGTCCAAGCCCCAGCAGATCTGAACAATGTGGGCAGATTACTCACTTACCTCATTTCCAGGTGTGCTGTCAGCATGAGCCAGGACTGGCTTGGAATGAAAGAGGTAAAACTGTTCCTAGATCTGGACTTAGTCTGCATAATTTATGATAATTATTGCTCAGTAGCCATCAATCCTTTAATGCCATATCACACTTTCAGCCCTCAGTTCTCTCTCACCTTTTGGTCATCAGAGACCATTCCACTGCAGAAGGGGCTGAAAGACAGGGTGCAGGACCACACTGTACCTCCAGAGCCAAAGGCCTCAGGAAGGGAGAAGCAAAGAAAGCCACTGGAGAAGGAGTTCAGTAGGTCAGCCCTCTCCAGACACACAGTGAGTATGTGTGCTGGTAACATATAGGCACTTACAGCAGCCTTAATCCCAAACAATTACAGACCTCTCCAGCTCTTCACTACAGCACCACCTGTAACCCAGCTGTCCAGCAGCACTGCATCACAGGAACACAGGGGCAATCCCATCCCTGTCACTCCACAGTGATACTCTTCCAACCTCATTCTTCCCTTTACTGTAAGCTGCTGCACTTCCATGTCAATACCTCCTATCCTTCCAACCCCTAGCAGACTGCGGATCTCAGTGTTACCTTACGGCAGTGGCCCTCACAGGCTGTGTACTGAGGAACTGAAAAAGTCAGTTGAAAATGCATTTATTGCCAACAAGGAAAGTGACTGTGGGGAAATACAGAAGAGTATTCTCAAGCTGCATGCCCTGCCACAGCACTTCCAGCTTTCAGGTGAGGAAGTGCTCACCTGGGGCTGGTGCACTGTACCTTGCAAGGCAGCACTAGAGCCTCAGCAGCCTAACAGATGCCTTTCTTATTCTGAAGATACACATGGATACAGATACAGTTCCCTTATTGCAATAGAAAGGAAGTTATACTTGATCGGTACCAACTCTTTTTCAGGTAATTGAACTTCAAAACTTAAGCAGAAAAGCTGCCAGCAAAACTTGTGCCTCTTTGTGCTACAGTTAGTCCGTAACAACTAGTCTGCATGTGTTATCTCTAGTTTTTATTAGCTCATATTTACTTTGGCTGCACATCCAAGCAGTCATTTAAACAGGGTGAGAGAGGAAAATCTTGGACTTGCAACAATGGCCAGGCAGTTTAATCTACCACTGGGGACAAAGACTTGACTCCTATTGGCGTGGAGCGCTGGCAGGGTCAAGTGTAGCATGTGCTGGAGGAAGCACTAGGGAAGCAGATCTCTGACTGTTCAAACAACACCAAGCATTTCCTTGAGCTATTCAGAGTTCTCTTTGCCCCTCCTGTGTAGAGAAAACAGCTCCAGCTGTCCAGTCACCTGCGCTGGCTTCTCCACTCGCTGGATTCATTACATTGGTGGCCGCCAACAGCTCCAGGTTAGATGCAGCACATTCCTCATTCCTCACAGCTCAGATGTTCAAAGCTAAGTTGGGAAGCAGTCAAGATCGTGTCCTTGGCATCAGCACCAGGTTGGTGCTGAAAGATAATTTATATTCCTGAGCAGAGCTGGCACTGGGCAGATTGGCCATAAACATCAACAAACTGTTCCTCCAGCCATGATACCAATCAGAAGGGTCCAGCATTAATATCTATCCATGCTGCTGATTTAATAATTTTTTTTTTAATTTGGGAAGTTCAAAATACTTCACATAAAAGAACTCTGCAGTTTGCAAGGTTGGGACAATCTACAGCAACATATTCAGAGGCAAATTAAAAATGAAATGTATTAATATTAACAACCAGATGACCCCAGGCCAAATCAAAGTGAGTCTACACTAAGTGAGTCTACACGGTCAAAGTGAGACTACACTAAGAACAAGAACATAAATTTCAGGATTTTTATTCCATTGCTCTTTGGATCCTGTGTTAAGACATTACTAAATAATTCTTAACTATTAATTTAGCCCTATTGAACATGTCCTTCTGATTCCTCCCAGAGTAATATTATTCTCCTGGAGGGCCCCTGTGAGGGCAGAATCATTTGTTAAAATCATTCTCCATTTAGCAAGTATCAACAGACAAAGCAGTCCCTCAGCAGAGGCAGTTCTGCTGGGGTGAAATACAGGAAGGTGGAAGCCATGTGGCATTCTTCAATTTCCCCTTTCCTTTCACGATCAGACCCTTGGTATTTTCTTCAACAGGAAAACTGACATTCCCGTTCTGTGTAAGCTGCTGACAATTGTATTTTACACCTGGTGAAACCAGAGCAAAACGGAAGGAAGAGAAGAAACAAAGACCAAGGACTTTTCTCAGCAACTACATCTCCACAGAATGAAGTATTTTCCTTTCCCCACTTCAGAGCAGACAGAGTCCTGTAAACACAGCCCAGCCTTGGTGGGAAATGCCCCCTTCTTGCTGGTGAGTGGCTGCAGGACAGTGCCCACGGCAGCAGCTTCCCAGAGAGCAGCCACAAAACCAAAACAGCCCAGCTTGGCCCTTCTGCCCACAGCCTCACTTGAAAAGTGACCCTAAAGCTCTTGGCAGTAGTGATCAGAAGATTAAATACTACTGATAAAGCTTCTCTGTTCCCCAACAAATGGTCTTCTCCCTTTCCTAGATACAGCTGGTATTTAGGGTTACAGCTATCGCCTCCTTTTGAAAAAACCCCACCTGAGTAAAATGCTTAAATTGATTTTGGTGACATCACCAGGACAAAACACTATGAAGTTCTCTCTGAATTCTTCCAGTTTGGCCATAGAAATTGCACCTATTTCAGCAGAATCAGTCCAAGTCCCTAAGGAATGAGCCACTTGCACTCTGAGCAAAACTGCAATCATTGGCAGCACCTTCCTGCCAGAGCACCCGGGCACGGTGGTGGGCATGGGCACTCAGAGAACAGCACTTGTCAGCCAGGGATACTGACCACCAGAGGAGAAATGATTTCTTACTTGAGCAATTAAAAGGAATTACGGAGCTGTTTGTCCTGTTAAGTGGTTTGGCTTTTATTCAGAGAGACCCCAGTTTTCTGGGTACCTTCTTTATGACACAAGAGGTGAAGCAGAGCGACAAGGTTTGACTCCTGTCTCTCTCCTGAGGTTACTGCTGCAACTGTGGCTCATCAAGCACAGCCTCATGTCAGCTACAGGCAGCAAAAATCCTACAGACATCAATGAGGATCCTGGTGCACCACCAAGAAAATCTTGTGCATCAGTGCTGCAATTCCCATAAAAGTAAGGGAGAAGGCGTTGGAAACACTTTGGCCATTGAGAGTAACCAATTTTTTCCACCTTTCTGCTGGCATTTCAAACACCAGCCAACCATGTAACAGCAGAAACTCAGCTGCAATTAGGAACACAGCAGAAAGCACCTTACCTCATCAGGCAAGCAATAGAGCAAGCAAGTCCTGGCTGGGAACAGAACACAGTGCTTCCAAAGCTGGTGCACTGGGAATTTTGGTAACCTGCCTGCAGGGAAGTTTTTTCTGGCTCCATTAGTTAAGGGTTCACCTCAGTCTTGAAGCTGCTGTGTCCAAAACCAGAAAAGAGCATGGCTGAACTCACACCCCTCAGAAATCAACTGACAACCAGTGAATACTGCCTACAGTCATACAAGACTGGTACACTACAGACAGAAACCCATGTGTCATCAGGACACCATGATGTCACCAGCCAGGAAAGAGACTCCTGCCTTTCCTCCCCAGGACAGGATGACCTGGGAAAGGCGAGCTGTCCTACTGCCAGCTGTGTTCTGGGACAGCAGGGCTGCTCTAGCATCTGCTCTAGAGGAAACCAGGAGCTGAGCTGAGGGCAGATGTGCTGCAGGGACTGCAGCCACCTCCTGTCCTCCCAAAGACTGGGGAACCACAGCGACCCTCAGCACCCTGCTCACCTCTCAGCTCTTCAGATGAAGTTCTGCAGGCAGGGGGAAAGCACAGATTTTACCCCAAAGGGCATCTCAAAAAAATCCAAGACAGAGAGACAGGGATGCTCCAGAAGCTGAGGTCATGGAACAGCTCATGGGGCCTCCTGCTAGGGAATTCTGCCTGTTTCTAAACACTTCAGTGTGTCCCACCACTCCCTATGCACGGGTTTATGGAGTTCATACTCCAAAACATACCTTCTGCTGTAGAGCATCTGCTATAATTAGTACCCAAAATTAACCATATCACCTATATTTTTGCCTCCTGTGCTATGCCACCGTTTTAAAAAGTGTACAAAATTACAGACCGAACTGGGTAAGAATAAAACTACTGCTGACAATTCTATGCCTCAAAGGAAGTGGTCAGCAAGAAAAGCAAGGGAACAATATAGTCTCCATGTTAGGAAAAGGAAAGAGGATGGCACAAAAGTAAGATAGGAGAAATGTCACACTTCCTCTTTCCTCTTTGCCTATCATGAAGTTAAACCACATATTGACAAAGCAAATCAGGGAAATAAGGCAGTTTCAACACCTGGGCAGCTAAGAGAGCCACGGATTTCTAATGCTTGGTAGAGTCAGAAAAGAAAAAGGAATGTCCCTACACTCTTCCCTAGAAGCCTGTGGTGCCACCAGGATGCTGCAGCCACCAGAGCTTCACCCTTTCTTCTGCTCCTAGGAATAGGTTTTCTACTTTGGAAAGATTCCTTTATTGTTTTCAAAACTGGGGAACACTGAACATAGCAAGTTCAGATTTCAGTAAAGGGACCTCAGAATCAAATCCTGCCCCATGCAGATATGTAACCCTGGCACATGCCATACATTTGTCTGTAGAGAGAAATTCCTACCACCATGCTTCACCCAGGCTAACTGGAAAAGTGTATCCAACGTCCCCATGAGTTCTCATGAAAGTGTCAGTGGTTAAGGTAACCACAAGTACAGAACTGGAAATGGATAAAGAAAACAGTAAAAAGTTACCTGTAAGAAAAGAAAATCCGAAACATAACTGTGTTGAGGAAAAAGAAAATTGCAAAGATCCTGAGCTATTTTTTAATGTGAGACCCAAACTGTGACTTCCGAGTCTTTGTCTAACACTCACACACAAAGCAAGGCTTAGAGTCCTCTCCCAGAGCTACCCTGGGATTCTCTGGAAAAACAGCAGTTACTACAGATGTGCTGAAAATTTTCCTGTGCTACATTTGAGCATTTGGTAATAGTTTACTCCCGGGTCTATTGGTCGGGTAAAGTCTCAGCACTCTCTTCATAAAACGCTGCTCAAGCTCTCAACTTCGCAGTCTGGCAAAGGGGCACGGCCCAAAGGCTGTGGTTTTCTCCTTTTGGAAAGCGCTGTGCATCGTGCTGCCGGAGCAGAGCTCTCCGCCAAGCGACATCCCCGTACCGCCACCGTGACCCCGGCGGGGTCCCGGGGGATGCCCCGACCCCGGACGGCACGGGGGACACGGTGCCTTCCCTTCAGCCCCCCAGGGCACCCCCGCCACCGCCCGACCCACCCAGGGCTGCGGAGCCACAGCGGGCAGCGCTCCCTGCCCCCAG
>WEZZ01038019.1:122482-134457 GCA_013400585.1 Chloropsis cyanopogon | reverse complement strand
GGAGTTCTGCAGAACCCGGAGTCTGTAAGGGCTGTAAACCACCGGGTGAGCGGGAGGGGACAACAAAGCCCCGCGTGTGAGAACGGTTCGGTTCGGTTCGGTTCGGTTTGGTCCGGTGTGCTCGAGCGAAAGGAAAACAAAGCCCCGAGTGTGAGGACGGTCCGGTCCGGTCCGGTTCGGTTCGGTTAGGCCGGGCCCGGCTCGGCTCGGCTCGCTCCAGCCGAAGCCGCGCAGCCGCAGTGCCGGGGCTGGCCGGCAGGGGGCAGCAGCGGCGCGCGGCGGGGCCGTGTCCCGGGCTCGGGGACATTCCCGGGCTCGGGGACATTCCCGCGGTGTCACCTCGGGCTCCCCCCTGCCCGGCACGGGAGATCTCCTTTAGACTGAGGTTCAAATTGATCAAGATTTAATCCTTGCCCTTGGTTAATCTTACCTGCACCGAGAGCGTTGCTGAAGAGGAAAGCAGCGGTTCTGCTGGCAGCCTCTCAAGGAATCCTGTAGCAGGAATTGGAAAGCAGCAGCCTGGCCAGGCCCAGCAATTGGCTTGTCCACCTCTGTCCCACTGCAGAGCAAGTGCTGGAATGGGCACAAGTGCCCTATTTCCTGGAAGAAAGGCATGTCCTCCCAGTTTGGGAAGGTGTTATGGGGTGCAGTAGGCAGCTGTGAGGCTTTCTTTGAGCAGTCACTGGCCACACGGCTTGTCCTGGGGGTGCTGGTGGCACCTGGGAGCTGAGGTACCAGCTAGGACACAGAGTCTCACGTGCCTGTTGTGATTTAGTTTTCCCTGGGAAACCATGAAGGTTTTAACAGAGGGAAACCAGAGCAGTGTTAGGTCTGTGGTGGTCACATTGAGCAGGCTTCCTGCTGCTCCTCCAAAGCCTGGCTACAAATCCCATAGCCTGTGGAGTGGTTTACAGACTAAAAGGAGGTGCCAGCTCTTGTGCACAAACATTTTTCACCTATTCCTGCCTGCAGTGGTGTGGGATTGGGTAGGCAGATCTCTGAACTTCTTCATTAGCAGACGGCTCATTCACACCTGCTGCCCTGCAGAGTTCCCAATGGCATCCAGGAAAAATCCACACCTTCTCAAAAACCTTCTCTTTGACTCCAAAGCCTTTAGCTTGGTCTCCTCATACTAAAGCACTGAAATGTTTCTGCAAGGGTCTGGAAAGAGCCAATACCTTATACCTGAATCCAAAACCCAGCCCACTGGGCCAGAGCACAGGATTTAAAGTGAGACATGGGTGGGATCTGCCATCCTCTAGCTGGGCCCTCACGGGGAAGGACAGCCAGAAAATGCCCACAGCTGTTTTTTGTTTGTGATAATTATAGCATCAAAACCTGAACCAACAGGTTCTTTAGCAAGGAGATTCCCTGCAGCTTGAAAGATACAGATATCAAAATTCCCCAGATTCACAGCTCAGGTTTTAGGTGACTCAATAATATTGTGCCATACAATAATTTTGTGCAATTCCTTGTTCAAGTCCTGAAGAATTCAATTGATAATGACTGTCTATAAACGTTAATAGCAGACTACACTTGGAGGATTATCTCTAGGCAGCTGCAACAATCTGTTTTACTAGCAGGAGAACCATCACCAGCCCTTAGGCTTCTCAGCTGCTTTCCTGTAGGCTCCATTTTCCGAGGCTGAGCCAGACTGGAGAGCACAGCGGGGTCCCTGGGGCATGGCAGCAGAAGCTGACTTGCCTGGGGAGGCTCTGGATCCCCCCAGGACAGCCACTGTGGGGTGTCCATCAGTGGCCACGTGCTGTGGCAGCCAGAGGGACCCTCAGAGCCTCTGGAGGCCCCCCAGGCTGTGTTCTGCCAGCACAGGAGAGCAGGGAGGCTTGGTGCCACCCATCCCACCGCTCACAGCGCTGCCCTGCACGTTCCCATCTGCTCTGGATCATCCCAGATCATCCCAGATCTGCTCTCCCACCAGCTGCTGCCCCTCCAGGGGCTCCAGTGGCACTGTGGGCTGGCTGCAGGTGTCTTCAGCTGCAGGACTGGCTGCCCTGGCCCTGCTGTTCCCTAGGACCCTACAGCCAGGTTCAGCTGAGGTGCCTTGCCCAAGGGCACCAAGGAGAAAAGGGTGGTGAAGTTCCTCCACTCAAGCCTGAGCAGCTTCACAGCAGGGAGTTGAAAGAGCAGAATGTAAATCAGGAATGACTAATTGCTGCTCAGCATGGCTGCCCTAAACCTCCCTGTTCCTCAGCTCCTTGCCCACTTGGGCCTTTCCCCTCTTGATTAGGAGCAACACAGGGCTGCTGCTGTCTGGGAAGAGCTGGGCACAGGGCACTGTCCCCATCCATGCTGCCACACTCGGACACAGCCACCCTTTCCCTCCAAACAAAACGTTCCTCTCCAAATTCCACTGCAGAAGGTTTCAAATGAATAAATCCCTGCTGCTGCTTCTGTTGCCAGATGCCAGGCATCAGGAGTGGACCCAGGGCTGGGCAAGGTGAAAGCAGCAGATATTTGCTTTGTTGTCTCCCAGTTGTGTACCCGAAGCCGTTAGTGCCTTGAGAGAGCCCAGGTGAGCAGCATTGCTTCGAGCAGGCAGGAGCCCATAATTTAGTGAGAATCTATTCCCAGGATGTCCCTGGCTGGCAGACCTAAAGACTGCAATAGTGAATTAGTGCATACAGATCATCATTTGCTGAAATGCAAGCCCCGATGCACCTTTCTAGGGAAGCACTAATTTATTATGCATTGTTATTAGCTGCAGCAGGGCCTTCATTAGAGCTGGAGTTAAGGTCTGTTTTGGCTGCCTCATCAGCATCAGTGAACTGCGTCCCTGCGAGGTTTGATACAATTTAATTAACCTAATTAAAAGCTCTGATTGCAGAGATGATTGGGGTAGAGCCAGCAGCAACTGCATATTTATAACGAGCTAGAAGGTGTGGGACTGGAGCCAAATGATATGCATCTCTAATGAGCTGGTGCTATTGAAGTGTGGATTTGGAACACTAACATTTATTTTTGGCAACAATGGCCAGTTTATCTTCATGATAGGAACGATCACGGGTTGATTGGGTGTAGCAGGGAGCTCAGCACTGTGCTCCCTGCCCTTCTCCAGACCACTGGCAGGCACACACGAGCACCCACAGCCTGCCTGCTCCCCACTGCTCCCCCAAAACTGCCAACACCTTCCCCTGCAGGCACAGCACCCACGGCTCGCCCTCCCCACGCAGCCCTGCAGGGCACACGGCACGGACAGCGTGCCCCAGCCCCACTCAGCAGTCCCAGATCAGCCCTGGAAGGTGCCAGCAAGGTTCCCTTCCCCAGCCACCACTTCCTCCAGCCCTCCCACGCCACCTTCACTCTCTCCCAGACCTCCTGCCCCACAGCCAGGCTGGGCTCCTGGGGCAGGTAACCCACCTCGGTTACTCCTCCAGGTATCAAATACTTCATGCCCTGCTCTGCTGGGCACCAGACAACACAGAGCAGCCTGGAGCAGAGATCAGCCCCAGCACTGGGGCTTCAGGGCTGCTGCTGCCTGGGCTGCTGAGCACCAGAACCTGCCCCTGGCTGACTGTCCTCAGCCAGACCCTCCTGCCCTCCTGTTCAGTGACAGAGGCTGCCAGCCCCTCACCCCCCAGCTGTGTCAGCACAGGGGGTTCCTGGCAGCCCAGCTCAGGGAACCCCTGTTTCTGGGCTGCAGCAGCTGTCATCCCAGCAGTGCCCCTTCTCTCTCCACATTTTGAGGCTACTTGGTGCTAGGAGGAGTCAGGGGTCCAGTGCACCCAGCAGCAGCAGTGGGACATCCCAGGCATTCTCAGCAGCCAAGGAACAGCAGCCAGTCTGCTGAGCCACTTGGAAAATTTGATCCATGCTAATTATGCTGAAAAAAGCTCTTCTGATAATGAGTATGAAATGGAAGCGTAGCTAATACTCATCTCTGAGTGCCATTAATCTTTAAAACTGGAACAATAAGTGAAAACACTGCAGGGCATATGAAGCAAGGTGTGATTCACATCTGCTCCTCCATGGCCGCCTGATTTATTGGCACAAGGCAACTTTCCTGCACTGTTTCAACAGAGCTGCATTACATAACACCACAGACTGCTTTCCTTTGCTTGCCTTTCCAATCAAAGTATCTCCTCAGAGCTTTTAGTGATCTTGTGTCCTTTTCTGGGACATCTCAGGAGCACAGCAGACGAGTCCTCCTGTGGGAATTGGAAAAATAGAAACTTCCACAGACACCGAAAGGTTTGATCTGCAGCCTTGGAAGACGCTTGGGTTGATGTAAAAATAAAGTACACAGACATTAAGCAGAAAAATCATAAACTTTTGTTTCTATAGCTGTAAGTAAGAATATGCTTTAAATGAGTGAGAAACTGTCTTGATAAGATAGAAAAGGGTTTATAATGTAGGGGTGTGGTTGTACAGAGTAGCTAAGAGTTTAGAAGTTATAACAGAAGCATGTGTGCAAGTGAGCCAGAAGCCACTGGATGAAAGTATCAGCAGTGCAGCAGAAGTAAGTAAAGGTGATGGGTTAGGAAAGCAAAATAAACCTTATCGTAGCTATTCATTGGGTTAGAAAGTTCTATATTGCCTTGTAATAAAGAAACTTGTGACTACTTTGAGCTATGGCCGATGGCTTACTCCTCTAACATCTCCCAGCTTGTGAGACTGATGTTTATCTGAGTAATAAATTGTTCTTAGCCTGATGATGGTCCCATCCCTTTATTGCAGGAGGTGACAATGACATCCTCCAAAGCCTCGACTCTCTCCCAGGTCTTGGCCTCTCCAGAGGTGCTTCCTTCCTCCTCGCCATGGCAGCCTCTGTGGCAGCAGGACGTGGTTCTCCAGCTCAGGTGTACTGGGGATACTGGTGGGGCAGGGCAGGAGAGGCTCCCAGAGCCCTGGCTGCTCTGTGCACCCAAGGGGGCTGCAGGGGGATGGAGACAGGGGGATGGAGGCTCCCTGTCCATTCCTGCAGTGACAGGTGCTTGCAGGTGCACCCCTTAGAAGCACCTGGGGTACCTGTCCCCTCCCTGCACTGCACAGACACTCTGGCACTGAGCCAAAGCTCTCCAGGACCTCTGCCACTCAGATAGATGCAGCTATCTCACTTTCGATGCCTTTTATTTTCAAATAGCTCTCTCTGGGACTTACTATCTTTTATTTAAATTGTGGATTTGCTGGAGTGACCTTTTAGCTGGCTCTGAGGAGAGATGGGGAGCTGCTTCCCGCTGCAGTCCCAGAAAGACTCCTGACCCTGTGGCTTTGAACAAGTTCAAAGCATCTCCTGCCTTTTGGCCATACCCCTCAGTAGTGCCTTTGCATGGATTTTTCTCCCACACTCCTGAAAAGACATCATCAGAGACATTTCCCCTCATGGGCTCTTTAATATTTACAATGACTTTGTGAATAGATAATATATTCCACTTTTTTTTTTTTTTTTTAGCCTTTTAAGAGCACATGCTCCTTGTGCAGCTGGAGGAAGCAGTGGATGCTGTGTGCTGGCTGCCTTTGAGGCTGGGAGGACAAACAGACCTGGGGGAGATGAACTTTTTTCTGAGCCTTGCTCACTGCCTGCCCACAGCTCCTGGCAGTGTCCTGGGGCAGCCACGGACCTGGGGTGGCCCTGCCCTGCCAAATCTCCTACTGCAGAAGTCCTTACAACCTCCCTCCCACTACTGACTAAGCCCAAAGCTGATCATCTTGGTAGCTGGAAGATAATCCAAATGCAAAACAAAATGCTTCTAAAACTGTCCCACAGATTGCCAAGCATCTTATAAAGCCTGGCCATGGGCTTAAGTATATCAAAATCATGTGGATGCTTTTGTCAAAATCCTTCTAAAACAGGAAGGCAGCGAGCAGCTCACAACCCAGAAGTGTCATAGATGTACTCGTGAATGCTTGTCCATAATTTTGTTTATTCCAGTCTGCAAGTCCAGGAGGGACTGTCAGATCCTGTGTTCTGATTGTCTCTGTGCTGCCATCCACTGCACTTCACTCAGAGAGCCAGGACCAAGTCCAGCAGCTCCAGCTGGGTTTTGGTTTGTCAGTCCTGAGGAGGCTCAGCCACAGCAGCCTCAGCAAGGAGGGCTCCTGTGGCAGACAAGTGCTGAGGGGAAAGGTGCCTTGGTGCTCCCAAGAGCCAGACTGTGATCTCTGGGGCAGGGGAAGGCAAGAGCTCTATGATCCTTGGCATTTTCACTTCTTCCTTGCCTCAGACCTGGTGAACATACAAACTACAGACACGTGTGAGCAGAGCAGAGCCAGAGATGTCAGTGGGGGCTTCATGCAGTGCTGCAGGTTGGGTGAGAGGACCCTGAGCAAGGTGCAACCTCCTGCAGCAGCAGCAAAACACACCAGGCCAGGGGTTCTTTAGGGCAGCAATCCCTCTGTCCTCAGGGGGATGCCAGGCCGGGGGGCTGGCCTGAGGTAGCCCCTGAGGTGGGCTAGCCATGGTAAGGCTGGTGAGGCACACAACTGTGCAGAGGGGCACATTTTTTTCAGTCCATGTTGCCCTAACAAACAAATGTCCTGGGATACGGACAATAATGTTTTTATGAGACTCTAAATTCTAAACTGAAATGCTCTTTGTAGTGGACTAATAGCCAACACGTGTCCCTTCATCTCATGCTGAACTTTTGTGGTCCTACAGGGGTAAAAAAGGCCCTGGTGAACATTTACACTGAGCACTTTGTTCTCACAGATTTGTAGAGCAAAGAGAATAATGTATTGAGACTCTCAACCCGTGCCAGTTTGGCTTCATTTGTCCTTCTGAACTTGCCCTGAGAGATAATGTTTCCTTCTAATCTGCTGCCGTCCACCTACAGCAGGGACCAAGTGAATAATTCTCCCAAACAAGCCTTTATTCTTAAAACTCTGCCTGGCCCTAACCCTTTCTCCCCCTTACAGAGTAATTGTTGTGTTCATGACATGCTAATAGCCCGTGCTGTGCTCCAGCCCACACTGGCTGTGGCCACACAAACGGGGCTCAGGCCGCGCTGCTCCCGGATTTTTTCGCTGCTCTTTTGGCATTGTTTGAAAGAATGTGCCAGGCCTCTGAGCACCAGGCGTGCTTGCTCCCAGCCTGCCCGCCCCACAGCACAAGCCAGGTGCAGAGGCTTCACAGAAATCAGCACATCTTCCAAGGAGTGAGGCTTTTCTCTCCACACACGATAATAAATGACTGTTACCCTCCTATAGGAACAAGATGCAAGGCAGAGGAAACAAGACATCTGAGTCTCTGGTTAACGAGACAAATATTTTCTATTCTTTTCTGTTCAGGTGCTTATGTCACCCTTTCACAATGATATTTTAATAAGCCTCTGTAAGCTCTACAAATTGCCCTTTATATCTGCAGGAGAAGGGAAGCTCCAGGGGATGAGCAATGCATACATTGAACACACAAGAAATGCCTTTTCTAGCCTGCTCCTGGAAATCACTCTCTAGAGACATCTGGAATGGGTGCCCCTCTGAAAACTCCCAAGGGAGAGGTATTAGTAATTTCAGTGGTGGCTTCATGGTGCCTTTCAAACAGGACAAAGCTAAGCCGAGGTCAGACCCCATGGTCAGGGACTGACAGGCAGCTTTGTTCCTTTGTTCCTAACCCCGCTCCTGAGCTTAAGAAACGGCCAAGGGTCACTCTCTGATACCTCCCAGAAGGCTGCAGAGACAAAAGCCTTCAGACTGTACTGCTCTAAACCTTGGAGTTGGCTGCCACAGTGCTCCTGTGTGAAGGGGAGCTGCAGCAGCTGTCACTCAGTGCCAAGTGATGGGCTTGTTTGGAGTGGCACCTGTCTGCCGTGTGGGTGTCACATGGCACATGCCAGCGCTCAGGGGTGGGACAGGGAGCAGGGTGTTCCCCCTGCTCCCCGTGCAGGTGCAGGTGAGCTCATACGTGTGCATGTGAGTGTTTGGGAGCACGCATGCACAGGTATGTGTGCTAAGTGCAGTCTGTGTGGGCTGCTCCCTAACTAGTCCATGCACGGCAGGGGGGTTTCTCTCCAGGAAATGTAAGAAAAAACCCCTTTCACATGCAGGTTCACACACGAGCCTGTGGATGCAAAACCAGGCAAGTATCTGCCGTGCACATTCACCCCCAGTGTGGGGACAAACCCCGCTCAAAGCAGGAGGAAAACCAAAAAGAGAGGCTTGGCTTCTCCAGCCTGTGCTCAGGGCTCTGCTCTGCAGCCCCTGCCCAGCCCTCCCTGCCCCAAACCTGCTCCCCATCCCCAGGGCCCAGCCCCTGCCCTGTTCCCAGGGCTCACAGCTCCCCAGGCAGAGCGCAGTATCCTCCAGAGGACAGCGTGTTCTGGGAGAGCAGAGGCTCAGAGAGCCCGGGCAGGAACGGCAGTATCCTTTGTGTATCATGAGCCTGGGCTCCTGCCAAATTCCTCTGCACCCACTGCCTCCATTAACTGCGTCAATCACTTCTTGGCAATCCAAGCCCCACAGAAGAGTTGAGAGGCAACTTCAGGCAGCTCAGTTGCTTTCATTAAAAGGTAAAAATACATGCTGAGCAGGAGCTGGGAGCAGGACTGAGCTCTGTCTGCACACACAGCAGGGCTGCCAAGCCCTCCCTGCTGAGGGAGAGCAAGTGGCAGCACCAACAGAGCTTGCCATGGCCACAGGCTCTGCCAGCTGGTGAGATCCCCACGACGGGCACTCTGCAAGGACAGATCCTGCACGTGGATCTCCGTCTTGTTGGGTCACTGGGCAAGCAGAGGGGGAGCGCCAAGGTGCAGGGGATGCAGGAACGGGCCTGGTGCAGGTGGGCAGGGGCTGGGGTGATCACCTGGTGCTGCGCCCCTGGGACCCCAAAAGGTGCCTGCAGCACGGCCACCAGCTCCTGCCAGTCAGCACAGGGCTGGAGAGCACTGGGACCCCAAAAGGTGCCTGCAGCACGGCCACCAGCTCCTGCCAGTCAGCACAGGGCTGGAGAGCACTGGGACCCCAAAAGGTGCCTGCAGCACGGCCACCAGCTCCTGCCAGTCAGCACAGGGCTGGAGAGCACTGGGACCCGGCTCTGGGGTGATCCCTGGGGAGAAACTGGGGGTCCATTCCCCACCCTCACGCAGCTGCAGTGGCCAGGCTGCGGGGTGGGCAGGGAGCCCTGCTGCGGGCTGGCACCTGGGCCACTGCGGCACTGCTGGAACCAGGGAGCAGCACAGCTCTGGGGAATAGAACAGGAAAGGCCAGGTGACTCAACTATTCCTGGCACAGGGCACAGCTGGTGCCAGATGAGCACAGGGGGAGAGGAGAGGACAAACAGGCAGGGACCCACTGGAGGAGTCCAGGCAGGGAACCGTGGAGCTCAAGAGCGGGGATGAGGGGCCTGGGGGGGGACACCCTCAAAAGTGGTCACTGGAGGAAGGCCAGGCCAGCAGGTGGTGATGTGTCCAGGGATGGTGAGAAGAGGAGCCACACTGCACATGGACACCGGTATCCCTGCTCTGCTCGGGCCACTGTGCCTGCTTGGCCACATCCACAGTGCTCCTGAGAGCCGCTGCATGCCTGTATCTCTCCCGACCAGGCAGCTCTGTCTCCTCGCCTGCTGCTCTGTTCCTTCCCTTTGCCTCTGCCTCTTCACACAGTTGCTTTGATCTGCACTCCAGGGGCTCAGTGTTAAAAATTAATGTTTCATGGATGTTGCTGCCCATGGCTTGAAAAATGGCTTTTTTCCCCCCCAGGTGGTGGCTCAGACCAGCTCCTGAAGGACTGTTCTGCTCCAAGTTAAAAAGACAAGACAACCTCTCGTGTTCCTCATGCCTTGGTTTAGGGCAGGATGGGACCTGCTCCTGCCCTGCAGAGCTGTGCTGGAGGGGGAAGCTGGGATCCTGGTGCCCAGGCCATCCCAGCAGGATCTGCCAGTCCCCAGAGCAGCCCTGCCCTCCTGCCTGGGCCCCACCAGCCCTGCCTGCTCCACCAGGGCTCACCTCCTCTGCCTTGGTGAGAAGGGGGCCAGGACAGTGGGGTCATTGCCCTGAGGTGAGCAGAAGGGCCAGGTGCAGTGTGCATGCCCTCCCTGCTCTCTCAAAGGGGCTTTCTGCCCAGGTTCCTCTGCTCCCAGGTTTCTCTACTCCCAGGTTTCTCTACTCCCAGGTTTCTCTACTCCCAGGTTTCTCTACTCCCAGGTTCCAGCAGTCACAGGGAGCACTGGCTCTCCCAGCTGGTGACAGAGAGGCTCCAGCACCTCCAGCCCCCTTGTGTCCCCTCACAGCCAGCCTTGCCCAGGTGGTGCCAGGGGCTGGCAGGGGTCCTGCCCCATCTCTGTGGCCTCTCTGTGTTTGGGTGCAGTGCCTGGGCCAGGTGCTGAGCCCGAGGCAGGTTCACAGCCTGGGAACGGTCCTCTCTGTCCTGCTGGGTGTTTGGGGAGGGAAGGGATGCAGCGCCCCGGGCAGCAGGGTGGGTGCAGCAGGAAGTCAGGCTTGCCAAGCTGGGTGTGTAGCATGTGGGGATGCTTGTCTGGGCTCCCAAAGCATTTTCCAAACACTTTAATTATAGTGATTTATATGGCAAAAGTGTGGGGGCGAGAGCTTGGGAAAGGCATTAGCAGGTTTGTTCTGAGGGCTCTAATCAGAGGTAGGCGATGGGGAGAGGGAAGGTACAGCTCTGGTGCTCTGCCTTGAACTGCGGCGTCAGGACAGGCTCGAAGGATGCAAAACTTCCCAGCGGTGCCAGGGATGTGCTGAGGGCATCCCTGAGGCCTTAGTGCTCCTCTGGGAACAGCCCTGGCATCAGGAGTACCACCAGTCCTGTCCTGGTGCTGCTCCCAGGTCTGGGGCACTGGGGCTTCCTGCCCCACCACCCACCAGGCTCAGCCCCCAGCCCCAAACAGCTCCAGCACCACCTGTGCAGACAGAGCAGGTACTCCAGGCCACAGGTGAACATGGCACACAAATGTCTTTACTGCAGTGCCCAGAAAATGATCAAAAATTCAACAGCAACTCAGTATTCTCACTGGCGTTACCTTGAAAATTAATAACCGTGTCTGGTTTTGTTTTGCAAAACTTTGCTCTCAAATGCCCACACTCACAGGCACACACACAGCTCCAGCAGATGAAGAGACCCCTGCAGCTCCCCCAGCCCAGGAGCTCAGCACTCGGGGGCACCTGAAATGGGTCTGAAATCGCAGCCCCTCCGAGCCTGCCTGGCTCCAAGGACACCATCACTCCTGCAGAGCCCTAACTGCACCAGGGACAGTGAGAGCAACGTTGGGCTGCTGTGGCACCACGCTGGCCACAGGCACAGTCTGGGGCTGCTGAGCCGGGCCTGGCACTGCAGCAGTGCCCCTGAGCCGGGCCTGGCACTGCAGCAGTGCCCCTGAGCCCTCAGAGCCACCTCGGGCTGCAGCCTTGGCAGCGTGGCCACAGCACGTGTCACCGCCGCTGCAATCCTGCTTCTCGGTTTGCTGATAAATAACCTTTTCCTGTCCTTTTTGACAGTGATGTTTATTGATGGCTGACGTCCCTCCCAGCCAGGGCTGGCCTCAGAGAGCCGTGGTGCCCTGCACACCCCGTGGCCGTGGAGCAGGGGGAGAGCGGCACGGGCAGCTCAGATGCCCACAGCCTCCCTGAACCACTCGCTTCCAGACGTGTCAGGGTGGGCTCTGGCTGAGTCTCCTGGTGGGAACAGAGTGAAAACAGCGCTTTAAATAACCCTGCCTTGGCCTCCGGGGGCTGCTCCTGCCAGGGACAGCAGCGCTGGGCAGCCCCGCCTCGGCTCCTGCTGCGGGTGCCCTCTGCCAGGAGAGGTTCAGCAGGGATTCACCCCCAAATCCTGCCCAGGGCACACAGACTGTGGGTCCCCTCTGCCAGGAGAGGTTCAGCAGGGGGTTCAGCAGGGATTCATATCCAGATCCTGCCCAGGGCACACAAACTGTGGGTCCCCTCTGTCAGGAGAGGTTCAGCAGGGGGTTCAGCAGGGATTCACCCCCAGCTCCTCCCCAGGGCACACAAACCCCTCTGCCCTACCTGGGAGGATTTGCTGATTCAGGGATGAGCACTCCCTGCTGT
>WEZZ01038019.1:110540-122333 GCA_013400585.1 Chloropsis cyanopogon | reverse complement strand
CCCTCTGCCAGGAGAGGTTCAGCAGGGATTCACCCCCAAATCCTGCCCAGGGTACACAAACCGTGGGTCCCCTCTGCCAGGAGAGGTTCAGCACAGGGTTCAGCAGGGATTCACCCCCAGATCCTGCCCAGGGCACACAAACCGTGGGTCCCCTCTGCCAGGAGAGGTTCAGCAGGGATTCACCCCCAGCTCCTCCCCAGGGCACACAAACCCCTCTGCCCTACCTGGGAGGATTTGCTGATTCAGGGATGAGCACTCCCTGCTGTGCCCACAGGCTCACGTTATCACTTAATTGAGTCCAACTGATGGAGAAGCTGAAAGCAGCCTTGGCTCGGCGTGCTGAGGTGGTGCTGGGGAGCAGGGCAGGTGCTGAACCCTTAAAAGCATTGGCAGCAGGGGCAGGCACAGCCTTGCTCTCCTGGGGTGTCTCACATCTTACCATGATGGGGAACCAGCAGCAGGGCACTTCCAGGGGATGTTATTTCACACTCAAGTCTGCACAACCGAGCTCTTATTCTTGCCCTGCTGCCCTCAGTGGGCAGGCTCTGCTCCCACAGAGATTTCAGGGGAAGGAAGTGTGCATCTGCAGGGCGATGTGGGGGCAGCCTGGCTCTTAAGTGGTCTAACCACGAGCCCACACTGCTGGGAACAGAGCCCAGAAGACCTGCTGCCCAAACACGAGCTTCTGTGTGTGAGCAGCTGCCTCCAGGGCTGCTTGGGAACCTGCATCCCCCAGGCTGAGCGAGAGATGGGAAGATCCAGGAGAAGCCCTGTCACAGCTGTGCCCCACGAGGGAGCTGGGCAGGCACTGAGTCCCTCCAGGTGCAGAAGAAAGGCAGGGAGGGAGGAAATGGAGGGAGGAAATGGAAGGTGGAAATGGAAGGTGGAAATGGAGGGAGGAAATGGGCAGCTGCACCTTTACCCATGTCTGAGCTGAGAGCAGCAGGGGAGCCAGCTGAAGAGTCCCTGGATGCAGCTGGCACACAACACTGTCTGAGGCTGCTGGGGCATCTCCACACCGAATAGCAGCATGAGCTCCACAAACTGCTTTTCTGCTGTGATCCTGACCATGGGATACCACAGGGGTCAGGGATCTCTCCTGGGACTCTGTTTACAATGCCCCTGCCCAGACATGCTCAGCCTTGGCTCACCTTGCACTGGTCTGGGTGATTTGATTGCATTTTCTAGGAATTCAAGACTGGCATCCCTGCAAAAGGCAGTGCATACCTTATTAACTGTGCTGCTTTCTTGTCCACTAATTAAAATCAAATTATATCTGATGCACACAACATACTTTGCAGTGAAGGAAAGCTCCTTTCCCAATCTGCTCTGTGAAGCAATTTATTTAGCCCACTGAGCTGAAAAGAGTGCAGCCCTGCAAAGACCCCAGGGATGCTGAGGACCCAGCTGGCTGGAACTTCTCCTGGGCTCACCTTTTTTGTTTCATTCCAGGCTAGAGCCAGGGTCCCCCAGGGCTGAGGGGAAGAGCAAGGGAAAAGTGATCTCATGGGAAGGTCAGCAGCAGCCATGGGCTCCTTTTTGGGTCCATCTGTCTCCTCTGCCATGCCTGGGCACCACACATGCCACCAGCATTTTTGGCTGCCTGGGGAACAGGAGAGGAAGAGTTTCCTCAGAGTGATGCAGTCCCTGCATGAGGGCACGGTGGGAAGGACACGGGGAGCAGGAGCTCAGAGCAGCCCTCACAGGGGGGTGTCAGCAGTGCCAGCCCTCACAGGGGGGTGTCAGCAGTGCCAGCCCTCACAGGGGGGTCTCAGCAGTGCCAGCCCTCACAGGAGGGTCTCAGCAGTGCCAGCCCTCCAGCAGCACTGCAGGGTGCTCCCACCAATGCCTCAGACCCTCTGGCTCAGGCAGGGCTTGGACAGATCCTGTCCCTCTGCCCAGCAGCACTGGCAGATCCTTCTGCCCACATGCACTAAAATGCAGGTACTGAAAACCCCAGAAAACCCCAGAAAACAGCACGAGGCTCAGCATGGAGCAAGTCACACAGTAAAGAGGATGACAAGAGAGGGGCCAGCCCCTGGCCTGTGTCTCCTCAGTGAAGCCACTACTCTCAGATTTTTTTCCTGAGGGGAAGGGTAAAGTTTCTGCACAAAGACAAGCCTTCCCCCGTGCTCCTCGTGCTGGTGCTGGCAGGAGCCATGTTTGGAGCAATACATCACCAGTGGAAGGTATCTAATGATGTATTGCCCTAATAGATCACCATAGCAACAGCACTCTAATGATGTATTATTCTAATGTGTTACCCAAGTGCCCATTCCTCCGGATGATGTATGGTTAGGGTGGCTGTGCTCTGCCAAGCCCAGATGCAGCAGAGCTCTCCTGACTGCCAAGCACCTCCAGGAGAGCTGCCTGCCACTGCATGGGATGCACCACTGCTGCTTGCTCCCACCTTTGTGGGCAGAGGTGCCACCCTGGGCTGGGGGAGCTCCCAAACTTGGTGACCATCACACTGCTCTGGTCGTCCCTCTGCCCCCCTCCCCACAGCCAAGCTACAGTGTCACTTGTGGAGCTCTGAAAGACAATTTTAAAAGCATTCCTTCCCTGGCATTTGGAAAATCCAGAAGGGGAAGTGACAGGCTGGTTTGTGCATTTCTCCAGCCCCTTCCAAGGTATTAAGGCCACACAGTGCTCTGGGTTTGATCATTAACAATGAAAATACCAGCTGGAATTCTCCTGCTGCCTGTGACAGGGACAGCATTGTTTCCAATTCACACTATCTTTTTGACCATTCAAATGCCATCAATTCAGTCACCCCAGTGCGTAGGACAGTTATCTGAAATGTTTTCCCAAACAGCTTAGTGACTATAGAGCAACAATTCATGGCATTGCTTGGGGACATCTGTGCAAAGCAACGCTCAGTAAAGAGCTCGTGGCCAGCTGAATGCTCCCTGTGTGGACCTCAGATTCCAGAGTGGAGCAGGGAAGCTGGCAGACAGAGAGACTGAATGAATGGCAGGAGAAATCATTTCATCTATGCAAATCCATGCCAAGCCCTCAGTGCAGCTGCTGTCGGTGGGGAGCTCTGCCCCTCTGGACTGACATGGAAGAAGATTTTATTGATTCCTGAGACCAGCAGCCACTCACTGTGCAGGGACTGCAGCCTCTGGCATCCTCCACAGCCACCACAAGAATCCAGGTGAATCCTCCAGGGCAGAAGCAGGGCCCAGTCCAGGTTCTGTGGGATGTCCCTCTGCTCTGAGATTCCCAGGCCTTGGAAGCCCCTAGAAAGTGGAAGCTAAAGGCACCCAGGGTTTATTCCTCCATGGAGGAGCAGCAGCACTGCCTGTACCCACACGAGTGCTGGCACAGGGCAGCAGAGGAGCCACCATCCCTGCAGGCTGTGGGGGCAATGCAGCAGGAGCTCTGCTGGCTCACACCTCTCCCTCAGCAGCCCAGTCTGCCACTGGGGTCAGCAGACACACCTGGGACATGACAGATCACAGAGCCACTGCCGTTATTTGGAACCAGGCACCCCGAATTTTCACTGGGATTTTCAGCTGGGGGCTCAGGGGGGCTCCTGCCTGGATCAAGGCTGGTGTTCCCAACGCTGTGGAGCTTGCAAGGGAACCTAAAGCAGGACAGGGATCCCCTGGCACAAACCAGAACCCCAGTCTGGCCAGGGCAGAGCTTGAATTGTCAAGCCTGCTGCCTCCCCAGGGCTGTGTCAGACTTTCCTCAGCTGTACCTGTGGGTGTGGGTGTAGAGGGATGCAAGAGGCCTCCCCTCCCTGGGCTGCCTTTGCAAGGCTCCCGTGCTGCACCTGGGCAGATTCCAACCACCCCTCAACGTTTCACCAGTGACAAATCACAGGATCTTCAGCAGGGAAAAAACAGCGGAACAGAGTGACCAAAAAAGGAATGATTGTATTATCAATAATGTTTCCAGTGGCTGATGGATGAGGACACCCAAACGATTTTTAAGATTTCAGTAGAAACCCTCCAAATGGCAGCACAAAGGCAAAATGTTTATTAAGCCAGGGTCTCCTGAGAAAATCCTCCAGGGGTGTGCACAGCCATGCCAGGCAGAGGCCAAACCTGTGCTCAGCATCGTGCAGCCCATCTCACAGCAGACGAGACAGGATCTTCCCCTCGTTCCTGCAGAGACAGGAGTGATCCTGAGAGGGTTCCAAGAGGGATGGACACACAGACACACTGCTCCATGGGACCCCTCTGCCCTTTTCCTTCCCAGGCCTCAGTGAAAATGCTTCCCAAACAGCTCTGGAAACAAACAGCTTTTTGAATGCTGCCCTAAAAGGCCAGGGTCTTCACTAACATCAAGAGTAGGGAACATCAAGAAAAAAATCACCTCCTAATTCTTTGGGGAATTGAATTTGCAGAACAGGCACCCTGTCTTAAAGATAAATATCCCCCTCAAAAGGCAGGCACAGCCCTTGCCCTGTGCATGGCAGGACATTCAGCTGATGGTTGTGTGATGCCACATATCCAGCACAGCCTTGGAAATGCTCTTGTGCTGGAAATGTATTAGACAACGTTGTCGTGTATGGAAAACTGGCAAATCTCCAGGCTGGGGTTTCAAGGGATAATCTGTAGATTGAATGTTAATGAATATTATTGTTGTTATCTCGCAAGGCTGTGCTGACTTCCCTCTGTTGCCCATTGCACATCTTGCTTTTCACTTTTTTTACCCCTGTAACAAACAGAGTAGGCAATTCCAGCCCAGCTTAGTCAGGAAGCCAGTTGAAGACACATGGGAAAAGGTGATTCCTCCTGCACCTATGTCTCTGCCTCCCCAAACTCTGCTGCCTCAAACACTTGCTGACACAAGTGCTCAGCCAGCAGCATAAATCTCCTTTTATCTCATGGGGAGAAAGAGGCATGGAGGGGAAATACTGTCATTTCTTCAGCCCTGAGCTGCGATGTGGCTTTGCTGTCGGAGCCTTTTTGCGCAGAACATCAGGGCAGCAGCTCACCTGAGCACACCTGCAGCAGGTGCTCCCTGCAGGAGTGCCCCCCTGCAGCTCTGGGGGACCCTGCCCTCCCCAGCTGGCCCCAGGGGCCACTCCCAGCGTGCTGCAGCCCACCGTGATTTATGTGGCACTTGTACAATTGATGTGCTTTGTGCCTGGGGACAGTTAAATGGTAGCTCTGTCATTAGTTTAAGCAGAGGTTAAAGGTGATCAATAACAAGGGTTTCACGCCCAATTGATCACCCCTTGCTATTTATTTCTGCCTTTTGCTTTCCATTCCACGGTGCTTTTAGAAATAGTAATTAAAGACATAACAAGTGTTCCACTAGGCAGAATATCAAACACTCCAGATATTGATTCAATTCTCTCCCTTTCAATGACGTTGACCTGTGCCTGTCCCCAGCACCAGCAAAGCTGGGCCAGCCTGCAAGGCTGCTCCCCACAGCCAGGGCTGGGGAGCTGAGAGCCCTCCTGGGGCAGAGGGTGCAGAGCAGCACAGTGCTCTGGGACAGGCAGCTTTTAGCTGGCAGGTCCAAGTCACTCTCTGGGCCTCAGTGCTTGGCCTGTCCTGCCAGCCTTCAGTGTGACTGAGAGGCACTAATACACAGGGAGCTCCAGGGAGTAAAAATCACAGGACAGATTTTCTCAAAAAATAAAGAAAGCCAAACCAACCAAACAACAAAAAAACAAAAACAAAACAAAACAAAACAAAAAAAAAAAAACCCCAAAAAAAAAAAAACAAAAAAAAACCAAAAAAAAACCCCAAAAAAAAAAAAACAAAAAAAAAACAAAAAAACAAACCAAAAAACCAAAAAAACCCAAAAAAACCCCAAAAAAAAAACCACAACAAAACAAACCAAACCAAACCAAAAAAAAACCCCAAAAAAAAAAAAACAAAAAAAAAACAAAAAAACAAACCAAAAAACCAAAAAAACCCAAAAAAACCCCAAAAAAAAAACCACAACAAAACAAACCAAACCAAACCAAAAAAAAACCCCAAAAAACCCACCCCTCCCCCCCCAAAATAACCAAACTAATCAAACCCTAAAAAGTACAGTAAAATGTAAAGATGTCCATTTGCCCATTGGCTCTCTCATACCTTCTACTGATCCCTGACTGCAGAGCTGGCATTTCCATGGAGCATCCCACGCCTCTTGTGCATATAAGTGATATTTGCAAGAAGATTTCTGGGCATTGTTCATTGAGTTACTTTGAAGGACACGGCTGTTTGGGGTGCAGCTGCTGAGACAGAGCTGGGCAGCTTCAGAGAGCCCTCCACCTTCCCTAAACGTGCTGAGAGAGCAGCCAGCTTGGAAACCTGCTGTGGGAAATGCTGCTAAGAGTTTTGGCCCTAGAGAAGCTGGTGCAGCGAGGGGAGCACAAGGGAAGCAGATGTGAGGTCAGGTTTGGAGGTTTCATCCCTTTGCTCCCAAATGCTTTGACACCTGAACCCATGTCAGGGCATGGGAAAAAACACCTTGAGGACTGTCCTGAACAGTGAGCACTGCAAGCTCCTGGGACTTCCAGCTCTGCAGAGGACACGGAGGCACACAGGACACGGACCTTAGTCCTGAAAAAGAGAAATTCAGTGCTGAAAAAGAGAAATCCAGAGCTGCACCCTGACCCCCACCTGGCAGGAATGAGGGCGGGGGACAGTGTCCAACACCACGGCATGTCATTGCTCCTCCAGACAGCTCTGCCAGACGCATGCCACGGGCCATGTGCACAAAAATAACCCCGTGCTGCTGCTGGGAGCCAGCCGGGGCTGGGGACACGGGAGGGACACTGGGCTGCGCTGCTCAGCACGGGCTGGAGCTCCTCCGGCTCGGGATGATGGGGAGCGCTCCGGCAGGGGGTGATGCCCTTCCCCAGCGCTTATCCTCAACACAAACAGCCGATCCTGCCCTCCACAGCTCCGGGCAGCAGGGTCGGGAGCGCTTTTACCAGATCAGAACAGACCCAAAACCAAAAAAAGTGGTTTTTTTTGTGTCCCCCAGCAGTGGGAGCGGGGAGCAGGGCAGCGGCGCTCCGTCCCTGCGGCACAGTGGGAATGAGAAATCCCTCTGCACCTCACACTGCTGCAGCTCTTTCTGCTGAGGTGGCTCAGCAATCCACGTAAATTAACCCTCGCAACTTAACGTCATATTTTATGACATCACTTCATGAGATGTAAGAACACTGGGGGGAAAAAAAAAAATCCCTAAAATTTCTCATAGTCCTTAAGAAAATAAACAGGGGATCTGGGAGTAAAGTCCAGGAGCTCTGATAGCATTTTAGAGGAAAGTCTGTGTTGTAGCAGATCTCTAAACATGCTGACAGAACAGCCAGCTTGGAAACCTGCTGTAGGAAATTCTGCTCTGTGGCTGTGGTAGCTGCTAAGAGTTTTGGCCCTAGAGAGTCTGGTACAGTGATGGAAAGCAGATTGTCCCTGCGGAGCTGAGAGAAGCCAATGCCCAAAGGAAACAGGTCCTGGATGCTGCTGGTGCTGCACAAATGCCTTGATCAGGCAGAACGCTCCAGAAGAAAGGTGAGAAAAAGGAAAATAAAGAAACATCTTTGAAGTTTGGCATGAAAAGCATTCTTCGTTGCAGCAAGTGATCTCAGCAGCCTGTGAGCCAGGGAAACAATGTAAAACCTTTGCAAGGCTCACAAGAAATAACGCTCAATTTGCCCAACACCAAAAATAATGCGATATCAAGGAATATGAAATATTCATAAAGGTCTGATCTAACATGCACATTATATGGTGTGTGCAGCAGCACATGCTTTAACACAGCCTTGGCTGTAATCCCCACGCAGGGCACAGACACTGGGTCGTGTCAGCTCAAACTGGAACCAGGGGGAACTTCTCCTGGCAGAGCTTCCTTCAAGGACACAGGAGAGCACCTGAGGAAGTGCAGTTGGCTGTATCTCTGCTGCTGTGCACACCTACTCGCAGCAATCACGAAGCTGGATGCCCATAAATCAGCTTGGCAAAGCGCAGTGGTGGCTCCCATGAGAGACTTTAACGAGCTCCTTCTCTGTGTGTTTCCTACATGGCACATACATGCAGAGCAGGGATGCTGCTGCTCAGAGCCCACATTGAACTGCCTGGTGGAAGCCTGCAGAAAACCTGCAGAAAACTCCAAAGCCTGTGCTTTGGAGCTGCTCATTTCAGCAAGGTACATTCGCCTCGGTCCCCAGAGCAGCAATATTAAACCTAGCAAGAGCAGACGCTGTCATCTACGGACATTTAGCACCTTAAAACAAAACCAAAACACTCCCCATGCCACCTCAGCTTGCTCCTGGCCCTGCTGGGGCTGATCTGCTCCAGAGGAAAAGAGGACAGCAGGCAGAGCCCCCATAGGAGCCGCAGCCACTGCGTGCCTGTTCTCAGCACATGACAAGGGCAAGCACCAGCTCCCAGTCACCGGCCAGGACGGGCTCATTTCAAACAACCCAACTGTAAGAAAAGCACAAGGCAGCTAAGGAGAAGTAATTCCAGAGTTGTGGAGTTCTGCCCTGGAGCAGGACCCAAATCTGCTTCCAGTACCTGTGAAATGACAGCTCTGCGCTGTCCTGGGGCTGATCCAGCTCCAAACAACCAACGGTAGAGTTAGCATAAAATTAACATATAAGCAAATAACATTAGCACAGCATTACAAGATTTGTTTAACCCAGTGGTACTGAAATCTTTCCTTCCAGGGGACAGAGCAAGCAGGAGTGGGCAAAATTCGGAACAAGACTGTGGTGTTAATGTTGATCCTCCAAATTTTCACATAAAGAGATTATAGTGTTTCAGCTGCTGCCTGAGCTCATTAGGGGCCAGTTGCACCACAGCACAGTGCTGGGATCAGGCACAGCTCTGGCTGGGCAGCCGTCAGAAGAGACCAGATTCAGTGGAAAGCATAAGATGAACATGGCATCACTAATTACGAGTGGCTGTGCCTCGCCAGGCAAACTGCTGTGCTGTACTCACTGCTGCAGTTGTTGTACAGCAAGCATTCTCTGCCCTTGCAACTGGCAGCAATAAGAGTCCAAGACAAGAAATCTGGAAGAAATTGGATACTGGAATACTACAACCTTCTCCTAAGCATGCATGAAAGCTGATCAGCAACTCTCCACCTTTTTACAAGTAAAAGGGAACAAGTGATACCCTGCTGAATATTGTCTGCCGAACAGAAAACAGCAATGTCCTGAAATTACCAATAACCAGTTTACAAGATGACAGCATTTGGGAAGCACAGCTGCCCTCCCATGTCCCTGGAGCACACAGACAGGCTCTCTGCCTGGGCAAGGGTGGCACAGCCCAGCTCGGGAGCATGAGAAGGGCTGAGCCCACACCAGGGCTGGTACCAACCTCCCCATCTGGCCAAAGACCCCTTGGTCACCACCTCAGCTCTCCTCAGCAGTCTGAGATGTACACCTTGGCTCAGCAGCCCCTCTGGACCGTGGACAAGGCAAGCAGATCACACCAGCCCCGGTGATGGGTGACACCTGCCCCGAGTGCAACGAGCACAGCCCGGTGCCACCACGGGGCTGAGCAGAGCCTGAGTGCTCTGCAGCAGAGTGCTCCTGGGTTAGAGCAAAGATTTCCCACCAGCACAGACCTAAACCCCTCTCTAAACTGCACTGGCAGTGCTTCTCCTCCTTATCTACACTTCCCACTTTGTATGTTTACTATTTAAGTTTGAGCACTGTTAAATAGGTATTTGCACATCTGCTTTTCTTTAATGTACCAACACCACAGTCCTACCTTTTCTTGCTTTACTATTGATGTAGTAGTATGAGGTCATGCTTTCACCTTAGTGAGAAACAACCACCACCAAAAAAAAAAAAAAAGTCTCCCTCCAGTAATTGCCATTTAATCCCTGACCAGGAAAACTAACAAGTTATTCTAAGATAGGCAAACCTTTGGGGCATTTGATTTTTAGAACAGCTGAGCACTGCAGCACTGCAGAAAGGAGATTTTATACAAAGAGTATTTTATTTTTGCTGCTCAACAGCACGAGAAGAGCTAATGCAGCGGGGCTGCCTGTGCCTTATCCAATGTGACACACCGAACAACCCAAGGGTGCTCATCCTCCCCAGCACTCACTGCTCATCTCATCCGTTAGGGGAACACAATGTGAAAACTGACCCTTCCCTTCTGAGTATCAATACAAATCCTCTTTGCCATCCAGGTTAGCTCAGAAGGAAGAGGTTACTGAAATGTCTCCTACTATAGAAAATCAGCACAATTAAACATTCAATGCAAACGAGTTTGTTTTCTTTAAGAACAAGCAAACAAACAAAAAAAACCCCTCTTTTGTTCAGTTTTGATTTTGTTTCTTCTTCTCTTAAAGCCTGGCTGTCACACAGAAATTCTTAAGCAAAGGCTGCAATTACAGCATGACAAAACACTAAAAACAATGGCACATGTGTGGGGAACACACAAGGTAACAGCTAAGGACAGATTCTCAGAGTTGGAAATTAATTTAAATGCTGTCACGATACATTGACTCAAACCCTTAAATCATCCTCCTCCTTTACTTTTTTACTGGAGTGTATCATCTAAGCTACTACATCTGCACAGCTATTTAGAAATTAGTAAATATTCAGTAAAAACAGCAAAACTTTTTGAATTCAGGATCTCTACAACAGCCCTACCATTCTCTGCTCTTCTATAAAAACCAATCTCATTACAAAAAAGGAAGCTAAGCCTGTAGCAAAAGCTGACAGAATACACACTGCATACTAAACCCTTTAAGTGAGATTTGGTATTATGCTCTGCATGCCAAGGGAAGTTATTAATACTCTAACCCACAGCATTCACTAGCTTGTTTGTATCACAAAGTGAACATTTCTTTACAGGGTATTTGATGAAATAACTGCTCAAAGGGACTTTATTTTAAAATCTCAAAAATCAGTTTACTAGAATTTTGAATGAGAACTTGATAGTCTTGTATGAGCTGATGTTGAATAGCTACATTAAATAGGAAACATTGAAAATGCACTAAATTATAACATTACCAATGGCAATTGTGACATTGCTTAGACAAGTAATATACACCCCCACCAAAGGCACAAAGTGCAACAAAATCAAACTGCAACAAAGATGAGAATTTTCAAGTATAAATTTTCAAGAGTAAGTTACATTTGGTATGTCAGGAATTTTTATATATATTAAAAAGAATTATACACGAATTGCAAAGCACAATGCAGCGCTTTTGCTAGAAAATCCCCTTTAAAGCTTCTGTTCTCACAGCTCATAATTTGTACTGAATAAAGTGGGGAAACAATCCAGTGCCAGATGTCTGCGAACATCAGTAAATTCTCTGCCAACCAAAAAGAAAGAATTTGGTCCTTTACTACCAGATTTCGATCAAGTATTTAATCAGTGCAAGAGCTCTGTATGGGAACATATTTCAAAAGTTCTCCCAACACACAAAACACCGCAGGAATCCAAGGACCTGCGAAGGCAAACAATCCTCACTTGCGACTTTTTTTGGTGCTGCAAGAGAAGGTTTAAAGCAGAGATGCAGAATCATTCTTCCAAGATCTGAGAACACAGAAACTGTATTTTCAGCCTTTCTTGGCGTAACCACAAAATATTCGGGCAGGAAACCACGAAAAGAAAAAGAAAGGCGGTTTGAACAGAAGGAATCTACACTCAGCAACACCAGCGTGCGTGTATTACCCCTGCGATGCGTGGGAGCAAAGTTAGGTGCGGGCTGTTTTCGGTTCACACCGCGGAGAGCCTCGCTCGGAGCGGTGAAAACCCCGCGGAAGGTGCGGGGAACGCGGCAGGGCACCCGCGCATCCCCCGCTGGCCCGGAGCGCGGTACCGGGCGGGCAAACCCCCGGCTGCCAACCGCGGGGCTCCG